>JAQQSU010012299.1:0-11956 GCA_028627135.1 Pseudochirops cupreus
AAAACATTACAAATTTCACCTACATCCAAATTAACATACATAACCATATCCTTAGATAATTTAACAGCTTCTGAGTAGGAATAAGAAAATTGTTTTAACATCAGAGTTCATAAATTCTTTTCCAAATTACATAATTTAGAAATGTACAATATCCCAAACATTAAGTATTTCAAACTCATATTCTACTAAAAATTTTAGGTGAATGCATTTCCAAACCCCCTTACACAGGAATTAAACTATAACTTTATAACTTTAAACCACTGTATACATTTTCATAATAGCCAAGAGTTCAAATGATCAATCTGAACATTATTTAACCAAATATAATAGTTTCACATTTTTAAAAATCACTTTACAACCATAATGCCAAATACCAATCTATTGCCCTAGAAATAGCTTTAGGCCAATACCTGGCCTTTTAGAAGATACATGGTTGTGTGATCTTCATTCCACCTTCAGGGGAGGCTCGCACCCCCACTCCCATTCATTTTCTTTAAAAAAAAAGGGGGGGGTGAAATCCTGTCTCCTTTCATAGACAAAGGGTTTGACCCAGTAAACTGGGTGTGGTTATATTTTAACTTCTCTCCCAAGCAGAGACCTTGGGAGCTTAATGATTATTTGAACTAATCTTTTAGAACTAAATTCCAATACAGCCCTTTCATAGATGCATCCTGAAAGGTAGATAGATATAATCTCTTCTAACTTCCCATAACTTTGTTTGTTGGTTATGAAGTCAGGCCAAAAATTCACTAGCACTCTTTTCCAACATTTCCAGATCTTCTAAAGGTGGGGTGGGATAGTGGCCTCAGGCATTTCAGATAAATAGGAAAAAAAAGTTTCACTTACCTAAGCTGAATTCTCTCTCCCCATTCTGAATTTAGTTAAGAATGCAAAAGCAGAGAAGGAAGATTTTTAACCATTCCAGAGGCTTTTAAATCTTAATGGCAAAACATTTTCTCTTTCTTGAGTAGACAAACCACACACACAAAAAAACCACACAGAACAAATACAGTCTCAAAACAAATACGGTCTCGACCAGCTTTGCTAACTTTATCTCCCAAGGGATTATTAGGGGGGACTGAAGGGAACCTTCCCAACTCTGTTCCCAATTAACTAGCTGCTTGTGGGTTGCAGATGAATTTCCCTTGACCAGAGAGCAGGTGAGAAAACTCATCAGCCAACCCCACCTCTCGGATTCAAGGTCTGGCCAAAACTGTGTCAATCTCTTGGTCCAGAAATCCTTGGGGTGCTGAGGCATGAATTCTGAGGGGCCTTTGTCAGGGGCCACTAGTCAGCACCCCCTTAGAAATGGCCTCTTGGTCTCCCCAATTTCTAGCCTGACTCAGTTGACCAGGTTGACCTCTTGGTCCAGGAATTTCAGCCCAACTCCTGGCCAGACTCAGTTGACCCCACTCACCACCAAATCACCCAGGCCTCTCCTTACCTGGGCCTGTGCACAGACTTACTCTGCAGTAATTTTTGTTCCCCCCTTTAGGCATTTTCTGCTCTCAGCTTCAGGCCCCCTCGGGCCTCACTCTCAACAGAGGGGAGTCTGAAAAATCTCAGTGGAACCTCCAAACTGTGTGAGATGAAAGAGTTTGGAGTCTGAATCTGAGGTCAGAAAAGGTCTTTATTCTTCTTATGAGAAAGGACTCTGCCCCTGTCACTCAAATGGCATCTGCCAGGAAGAGAGCAACAGGTAGAAGTCGGCCCATGGTTATATAACCTTCTAATGCAGAAACCCAACCATGCAACTGGCCTTCACTCTTATTGGTAGGGAGGCCGGCCCACAACCTAAGTGCAGGACTCTATCTCTGAGACCAAGGGCCTGGAAACATGTGAGTGTCCAGTGGAAGGCTTTTTTTTCTGTATTGGCATATCTTGTGCTGAGGTGGCACTGGGGAGGGTCTCCATTGCTCTAAGTCCCAGATTCCTGTAAGGTCAGGTGACCTCTAAATGTAGGCCTAGTGAATACTGAAACCATTCTAGATTTGATTTTTCAGAGTGGGGAAACTTCACTATAAATTATCCCTCACAGGTTCATGGTACACAAAAGGTTAAAAACCTTTACTCTAAACCTAGTAGTCAAAGGCTAATGCCTCCAGGTCCTAGCAGCTGAAAAACCAAGCCTTCCTTTACCAATGTTAATCCATATTTCTGCTTTACGTTATGTATAGCACTTAACTAATCCCATTCAATGATCCAACTAGCATTTATTAAGCACCTATTATGTGCCAGACACTGTGCTAAGCAAAGAGAATAAGAAGAAAATAAAGCTGACTCAGCCTTCAGTGAATTTACATTGTGGGGCAGCAGGGGTGGGGTTGGGGGAGTTGTTTTTTCTACATATACACAGAGAAGGAAATTCAACTTGAATAGAGTGCCCATATTAACACATAGACCAAAGGTTCTTAATGCAAGGGGGCTGTGAACTTTTTAAAACAATATTTTGATAACTGTATGTACTCTGAATACTCTAGCCTCACCATCTGAGGGCAAAAGTAGCTCCATTCACTCTTAGGGTTCCAGGGCACCCTGAAGGATTTGGAGTGTTTCTTTTCTACTGCCATCAGCTTAAACCCCCATTGGCTATTCCCCCATGGTTGGCAGCTTGTGACTGGTGCCTCATTTAACCAATTAATGTTGATTAGGTATTACAAAAGGATATTGATTAAAAGACAGGCCAAATAAACATACAAGCATTTCTCCCAGCTCCTCTGGGTCATACTTTCCCCTCCACCATGTCAGTCTAGGGCTAGAGTTTGACTTGGCTCAGTTCCTATATACAATTAATTCCTCCGTGTTTGTATCCAGAGTTTGCATTAATGCTGGGGGATTCTTTTTTTCCATGTCCTCTGGGATAGGGTCCCAAAGGTCACTCCTTGCACCTCAAGGTGTCAATGCTATGCTGTCAGCAAAACCAAACTTTGGAATGAAGGGATAGTGAGCAGTCCTCCAGACCATTCAAAATCATGATGTGATAGACTCCATTCCCTTTACTAGTCCCTAAGCTCCCCCAAGAGCACTTTGGCTAAAGCTGATATATCTTTTTGAATGATGAATGTAGACCTCTCCCCAAACCATTTTGAACCCCCAAGACCTGAGAAAGGCCTGAGATCTGGAATGGCCAGTCAGGACAGACATTTTGGTGCACTCTAAGCTTAACCCATCATAATGCTTTGCATGTTCTGGCATAACAGACACGCTTTGCTTTGCTCTCTGAGTGAACTCAAAATGCTTCTTCTTGTGTCAACAACTACAAGGCCAGATGAAGGTGACTGGGAGCATTCTTCTGTTTACAACTACTAAGAACAAGGTACCTGGAACCAGACACTATCATGAATAATGAGACTTCTCTTATCTCAGTATTTTATGGACACATGCTATGTTATGTCATGTTAATAGAAGAAACACAGATATCCTAGGTTTGGAATTTCAATTGACACTTTAACACTTCTTCTATCTTATTGTATTTATAACCTATCCAGTTAAGATAATTCCTTTCTCATGCTATGGTTAAACACATATGGAAACTATAATTTTAGGTGACACAGACATCTCAAGTAGGGATTACTCAAGGGTATAAAAGATCTTCCTCAACTTGCTTATCTCTGAGCCAGAATTATTTTCTGACTCCCATCTACATGGATGCTGCTAGCTTACAGGAATAAACAATATAAATATATATCACCTGGTTTGTTTGCCTTTTTTAACCAAACTTCCAGGTCAACATTCTATAGTCAAAGAACTTCCTTTGTATCATATTTATTGTTGAGTCATTTCATCTGTGTCTGACTCTTTGTGACCCCATTTTGGGGTTTTCTTGGCAAAGATACTGGAGTAGTTTGCTGTTTCCTTCTCCAGCTCATTTCACAGATGTGGTAACAGGCAAACAGGGTAAAGTGGCTTGTCCAAGATCACCCAGCCTGTAAGTATCTGAGGCCAAATTTGAACTCAGGAAGATGAGACTTCCTGATTCCAAGCCCAGTGCTTTATCCACTGTACCACCTACCTGCCCTATCACATGGTTAGCTCATTAGAATCAGTTACAGATGATCTACACATATCCCAATCTCTCCAAGATGCTTTCTTTATATGTTGTCATGATTCTCCTAGACGTAAGTTTTACTTATGGAGAAACATCATCCCGGATACTCTGTGCTTATCCCAGACTATGATTGCATGTTTTTCCATATAATTGGTTTCCTTTGAAATCCTATGTATCTTATTTTGTGTATTTAAAAACATAATTCTAAGAGGGATTCACCAAATTGCCAAAGGAGTCCAGGATTCAAAAATGTTTAAGAATCTTAGATATAAACCATGATCATTTGAGGTGAGGGTTAGGTGGGGCATGAGCAGCTAGGAAAGTCAGGAACAGCTGCCTGTAGGAAGAGGCAGGTAAACTCAGCCTTGGAGGAACCCAGGGATTCTCTGAGGGAGAAGGGAGCATATACTAGGCATGTGCTTTCCTTTGTAACATTTACTTGATCCATTTTCTTTCTTGATCCATTTCTTTCTTCATTTTCTTTCATAGTATTTTTATGTCTTCTATTTCCCCATTGCTATGTGAAGGTGACCCCGGGCTCTGGAAGCTCAGACCAATGGAACCCCAGACCTGATGAGTCCCTTTCATCTGGAAAGACTCCAAGGATTGGAAAACCAATCACAGCAGCACACCTGAGGGCTGCTGCTGTGAATAATTTTAAGGGTCTAATTACATAGTATAATGAGCTCTCTCTCTGTTCAACAGTAACTAAACATTGTTCAATAAAGTAAAGCACAACATTCACGCCAATATCCTTAAACAAAACATACCATCTAATACACACATACGCATATATATGTATACGTCCACTCAGTGTGTCATATGGTGCATAGCATATATCATTGCGTTCAGTAGCGTTCCCCCAAATACTTGTTTATACAATCAGGGCTCCCAGGCTAGGGTTTTCCCTAGTACAACACATCCTTAAGGGGTAGCAGAAAATACCACACCATCCACCCTTAGGTCACAGTAAGAGCAATCTCCTTAATCAATACACAGCGTCCAAGTAAAGTCCTCTCTCATCTTGATTGGAGTCTGACTTCAAAACCCCTTGGCTCCTCCTCTATGGACCGACTGCTCCCAGCTCTTGCTTGGGTTCACATGCAGGCAGCTCTCTGCTCCTGCTCCTTTTTTTTTTTTAACTCAAAAGGGACTGTTCCTGCTTCTGCCTGATAGTAGGCTCCAGCGTCTCCTGCTCACAGCTTCAGTTTCTAGGAAACCAAAGCTTAACAGGGCTATAGCAATATTTATACACATTACCAGCTCCATCATCTCAATTCATTTTAACAACTTCTAAAAGGGGCTTAAGCTAAGCCTCCTTCCCATGGGCAGATCTCCACTCTTTAGCTCAGTTCTCTCATAAAAACCAACAGACAGGGCTTCTGTCTGAGGAATTAACACAGATCAACAGAGGGAGTGCCAACATCACAAGCATTCTTTCTATTAGGCCTCCCCAAAAGCAAATTCCCCCAGCCTGCTAACACTCACTTCTCTCTCTCTCTCTCTCTCTCTCTCAGCTCTGCTTCTCTTTCTACTCTTCCCTCTCCCTCCAAGCAATACAATATATACTTGTTTCCAATCAGAACTCTTGATTCAATCAAAGACTCTTGATTCAAGCAAAGGCAAGACTCAATAAAAGACACTTGATTAGCTAAAACTGAACCTAGAAAAACAGCAAAAAAATTCTACTTTGCTTGCCATTGCAAGGATGGAGTATGGCTATCTGCTGCCCCAGGGCCAGTCTACCTGAGTTTGGGAGGGCACATTGCTGCAAAGTTGATCACTAAATGCTGGAGTCTTTAAATCATGATGACAGCTCGGGAAGGGTTGCTATAAGAACCCATGAATGGTTAAATCGTTACAGGTCTTTGAAGTATTTACTGAAGTAAGCATCCCCATTTTATCAATAATAAACCTGAGACCAAGGGAGAGGTACTAAAGCATTTATTATTGTTGTGAGAAGCTGCCTGCAGCTGCTTTAAACCCAGTTTTCAAGATGGCATCAATTACTGACTGGACACAATCAATGGACAAAAAAGTAAACTTTATTTAGTTAGTAAGTATACAGTTGACAATACAGATCAAGGATACATACTGATTATCCCAGGAAATGCCTCACTTCTCCTTGACTCCCTACTCCTCATAGACATACATCTGAATGGGACTGCTGGGTCAGTGCATAAAGGCTAAGAAATCCTCACTGGGCATCTCTTCTCATGCTGTTTGGCCCCTAGGTACCATATCACCAGTGCAAAGATTTCACATCATGCTTGAAACAAAAAGATCATTGTGTTCTCGCTGCCTCCTGTCTAATAGTATCCCCTAGGTCCCACATCAGTTGATCAACAAGCATTTATTCAGCCCCTACTCTGTGCTAGACATTGTGCTAAATACTGGAAATACAAACAAGAAATTAAAAAAAAAAACAATCCTTCATCTCAAGGAGCTCACAGTCTATTAAACTGTAACGTTTAAAAAGTTTGAGAGACATCATTTCTAGGTAATTAGTCATTTTATTAATAAGGCTATCATGCTATTAATAAAAGAGGTCAGTGGTACTCTTGAATGCCAAAGGCTTCTCATGGCAGTGAGCTCACAGTTTATATGCCCTTGGAAGAGCAGGTGTTCCTAAGGGTGACTTTCAACTCTGCTTGGTTAACAATAATGCTGCTGATACATAGTGTAGTTTCTATATTTTTCATTAATGTTAATTTTGACATCAATAAGTACTATCCCTGCTTTTGTTTTTTTTTCACATTTTACATTCTAGTCCTGCTCCTTGTTTTATGTTTCTTTGTATCTTTCATTTTTATCTCCTGAAAGCAACATATTATTGAATACAAGTTTTTAATCTGCTATCCATTTGTGTTTTGTGGGTAAATTGGTCCCATTCACATTCTAAGCTACAATAACTTGTTGTGTATTTTTCTTCTTCCTAGTTTTCCTCGCTATCCTTCTCACCTTATTTACCCCATCCTTCCTCATTGCTGTGTCTTAGAGCATTGTTGAAATGTAAAGTAAAAAAGATAATTTCAATTATTTTAAATTAAAATTTTCTTGTGTAAATAAAACACATGTAACCCAGAACAGAAGGAATGCAGAAAAGTAGGGGGAAAACTTTCACAGCCAGTCTCTCAGATAGGATATGATGGACTTGGAATATTGCTGAGGTATAGGAAATGATGAGCTGGTTGATTTGGAAAAACATGGAAAGAGTTGGATTTATGAAAGATGCTATGCACCTTCAGAGAAATAGATGATAGGAGGAAATAAGCATAGTATGGTCTTACATGTATGTGTATGAATATATATGTAATCATATATGTAATGTTTATACCTATGTGTGTATATACATACACACAGATATATATATATATATGTAGATATAGATATAGACACAGATATAGGTACAGATATAGATATAGACATAGATATAGATATAGATTTATTTATCCACACTTAATTGTAGCCTTCTTTATTGGAGGGGGGAGAAAATAAAGTAAAAAGTCCAGAGCAGAGAAAAACAACAAGCAAGCAAAGAAAAGCTGGGCAGCTTTGAAAACAGTGGGTGGTATTTATTACATAGATTTTCTTGAAATGGAAATTTATTGTTTTATATTGAATCCTCTCTTATGGTCTGCTATGCACATAGCAATATTTTTTTTCTTTTCTTATTTCTTATTTTTGGGAGGGTGAAGCGATGGGGAGTTAAGTGACTCGCCCAGGGTCATACGGCTAGTGAGTGTCATGTGTCTGTTTCTTTATATTTAAGGCTAGGCTTGAAAAAACCATAGCCCAAAACCAAAACAGAAAACAACACAAAAACAAACAAAAACAGTCACAAATGGAGAAGCCCTCTTCTGAGTAACCGGACGGGGGAAAGCCCTTGCTTCCTTTCAAGGTCTGCTCCATCTGAAAAAAGAACACATTTACTTTGGGGAATCTGCATACCCATGATTTGGGGGTGGGAGTCACTGAGGTCGTATAGAAAGAACATTAAGCAGCTAGGTGGTGCCGTAGTCCATAGAGTACCCAAATCCATCCTCAGACACTTCCTAGCTGAATGACCTTGGGCAAGTCATTTAACTCTACTTGCCTCAGTTTCTTCATCTGTAAAATGAGCTGGAGAAATAAGTGGCAAATCACTCCAGGATCTTTGCCAAGAAAAGCCCAAAAGGAGTCACAAAGTGTCAGAGATGACTGAAAATGACTTGAACAAGAAAAATAACAAAGAAATAACCTTGTACTGGGAGTTTAGAGAACTGCATTAGAAACTAAACCCTAAAAGGGGCCTTCTAATTCTGATTCTGCCAGTAACTAACTTCATGACTTTCTTCAAGACATTTATCCTCCATGAGACTCACTTGCCATATCTACCAAATGGAGGATGGTATAAGCTCAACAGAACCCAGCAGTATGACTGTGAAAATGAAAGGCTAAGGGATCTAATGAAGCTGAGATCCAAGAAAGTGACCACCCCAGTGCCCACTGTGGGAGCTGGTACCCAGCAGGAATACTCTGTTCAGTTCTGGGGGCCAGAACACACTCTATGTCTTTTTCTTTCTGTCTCTGTTTCTCTGTCTATGTCTCTCTGTCCCTCTCCCTCCACCCCTCTGTCTTCCCCCCATCTCTCCATCTCTGTCTCTGTCTGTCTCCTTTCTCCATCTCCTCTCTTCTCTCTCTGTCTCCCCCTTCTCTCTGTCTCCCCCTTTCTCTCTGTCTCTCCTCTTCTCTCCTCCCTCTCTCCCTCCCTCTCTCTCTCTTTCTCTCTCTCTGTGTGTGTGTGTGTGTGTGTGTGTGTGTGCGCACGCGCATGTGTGTGTATGTGCTATACCTCTCAGGACTCCACAGCTTAATTAAAAGTTTCTGTTGAAAGTGATCTTCCTTGGAATGGAGCAGAAAGGGGTGGAGAAGAGTGTGTAAACATGCTGTGGTACAGTTTAAGATGGCATGTGGGGAATCAAGGAGGACACCTTCGAACTCTGACAAATCCCAAAGATCAATGGAAGTGCCAGTCCGTGGAAGACCATGTTTGAAATATCTTGTAGCATTAAGGACTGAGAAAACTCAGAGACCTAGCTCAGATGTAGGAGGGAGCAGAGTCCCTTCTTATAAACAGCCTGAAACTTTTCCCTCAGATAATTATGAAAAACACACAGTAAAAATTTATCTTGACCCCATAGACAAACCAGAGGCAGAAAGGCAGTGATTACAAGCTAGCCCATTTGAAAAAAGTTATTTCTGAGAAAAAACATTGGAGCACAAGCAACTGAGCAGAAATCCATATCTAAACAAGTACTCTATAAATATTTAAGAGAAATATTAATAAACTGGCATTGATCTTATCATTCTCACCTAGCCTGACTCTTGGTGATACTATCTGTCCTACACCACCTGGCGCTGGCATCAGTCACATGGTAGCCTGTGATGGACCTAGCTGGAACATTCAGGTCAGATCAGAAGTATAACTCCAGATTCCAACTTCAGATGACCATGAGTCTGGGGCCAGAGGAGCAGGAGGGATGCTGTGCAGAGGTGAAGGCTGCCTGAGCCCATGGGGACCCTTCCTGGGGGTGTCACACACACACACACACACACATACACACACACACACACACACACACACACACACAGAAGAGTATTACTCACTGGCACTTTCCATGGCTTCACGCAGCTCCCATACCAGTTTTTAAAACATGGGGCAGATGACCATCTTTGAGCTTCTTCTGCCAGACTGTGCCAGCGCCATTGACTTCCCCCTACATCACCAGTTGGGTCAGCTGGGTCCAGGATCACTGGCCTAAAGGGTAGGGCAGAGAGGTGAGGCTAGTGAAGAGATCCTTCCACATCACCAAATCCAAGGAGACATTGGCTCCAGGCATGCACCTCTCCAAATCTTTCAAGAAACTTAGTCTACGGTATTAACAGTTGGTATTTCCCTGATGCTTTTTGGTTCCAAACTTTTGCCTTCAGGATCCCAATTATTCTTTTAACAGGCCTTCTGAGGTGTACCACAGAGGAGGACCAAGGCCCATAGGAGAATCTTGCCCATAGTCATAACAGCTAATGAGCAGAGAGGAATTAGGGACCAGGACACAGATTGCTTTCACTGGAGAACTAAATTTCCATGTAGGAAGTGGTTAAGGATAAGGCTATCTCATGACATAGTAATGTCTGAGGGGAGACACGCTCTACTCATTGTATAGCATCTTACATATGGGTATGGCCTGAATCCTGATCTTTCAAGCTCCACAGTGAATACCTGTATAATTAGGTTGAATTAGATTGAACCAACAGGACTCTTTAAGGACCTGGGAGAGAATTCTTAAACCAAAGGAATAAAGCTTGAATGGTGGAATTTCAGACAGCATCATAGAAAAGACCTTTTGGATGGCAAGAGAGCCTTCCTAGCGTCTCTGATACCATATCATGAAGTCAATCTGACATTCTACTCACACGTGGGACCATTTTATGGGCAGGCCATCAGTCAAAAGCTCACCAGTAAGCTTAGCTTTCTGTTTCCAAGTGGGTGGTCTGAGTCAGGACAGAACGGCTCAGGAGACCAGAGTCATCCACTTAGAATATTTGCTGATTTCAAGGGTGGGGTGGATTCTAACTCTGGTACCTGGGTTTTTTCAGCTGTGATTTCAGGTACTCTCCAACAGTCTTATTCTGAAAATCATAGTTGATGGTCCAGTAGACCAAGAGCTTTTGGTAATTTTGGATCAGGTAAAGGACTGTCCTGAAGCCCTGAGCTGTGTCGAAATTAGTTTCCCGGCTCCCGTGCTCCCAGGCATAGACAGTCAGGAGTTCCAAGGCATACTGAGGAGGGAGTTCACCTATTTGGTTCTTGCACTGAGAAGGAAGAAGAAATAATTGATCGATAATGCCGGAATTCCCCCTTTCTATCTCTCTTGACTCCTCCTCCCTCAAACCCCGCCCCCCAATCCCCTCCGCCTGCCAGGTATCTCTGTCACAATCCTTATGTCCGCATGTCTCTCCCAATGTAATCTAAGCTATTTGAGAGGAGAAATTGTTTTTATTTCTTGTATTTGTCTTCCCAGGGGCGCATAGTAGGTACCTTCTAAATCCGTGTGATTAATGCAATGAAATCCAATCCATATGCATCATGTCACAGCCTCCCCTGAGTCACAGGGAAGATCAGAAGCCATCTAAATCCAGCCCCTTCATTTTTGAGCTGAGGAAGAGGCTAGGAGACTGGCTGAAGGTCACATAGCTAGTGAGTGGCATGGCCAATTGAACACTTTCTTCTCTCTTTGCTATCAGGTGTTCACCTCCTGGGTAACCAAAGAAGATGCCTACCATTTTGTACCAGTGTTTCACCAATCGGATCAGACTTTTGAGCTTGGTGCATCGATGTTTGAGGAAGAGCTTCTGGAGCTCTGTGAAGCAGGTGGAGAATTCTCCCCCATTACAGGATTCTCTTATAAGTTCTATGTAGACCTCAGGGTTAGGTTTGAAGCCTTTAGTCACCTGTCCTGTGGGGGGCAAACCAACTCAATTCAGTCAGTGTTTAATTAGCACCATCTCTGCCCTGAACACCATGAATAGGGAAGTGGGGGTCGGGTTCTGGAGTAGAGATAGGGTCAAAAGGCAGGCCTGCCCAGCAGGAGTTTGCATGTAGAAAAAAAAAAAGACACATGAAACAGCTGACAATACAATGCACAGAGAGTCTGTCCTGGAGGAACTCAGGGGAGAAAGCTCCCTGTGGTCTGAGGGCATCAGTGAAGACTGCCTGCAGGAGCAGGCTCTGACCTGGGCCTTGAAAGAGAAGTAGAATTTGGATAAATGGAGTATAAAGAAGGCATTCCCAAAGGGGAACATAACCTGAGCATGGGCTCATAACCATGGTGGGCATGGTTATGGTTTGTTCCGGGATCAGTGAGG
>JAQQSU010000123.1:0-15294 GCA_028627135.1 Pseudochirops cupreus
TTAACCAATCTGACTGGTGAGATGTGGTACCTCAAAGTTGTTTTGATTTGCATTTCTCGAATCAATAGTGATTTAGAGCATTTTTCCATATGCTTAAAGATATCTTTAATTTCTACCTCTGAAAAGTGCCTGTTCATATCCTTTATCAATTGGGTAATGACTTGTATTCTTAGAGATTTTACTTAATTCCCTGTATATTTTAGAAATGAGGCCTTTATCAGAGACACTGGTTGTAAATACTCTTTCCCAATTTCCCACTTCCCTCTTAATCTTGATTACATTGGCTTTGTTTGTACAGAAACTTTTCAATTTAATGTAATCAAGATTATCCATTTTGCATTTTGTAATGCTCTCCAACTCTTCTTTGGTCCATAAAGTCTTCCTTACTCCATAAATCTGACAGGTAACCTATTCCTTGCTTCCATAGATTATCCCCAGTATCAGCCTTTATACCTAGATCGTGCACCCATTTAGACTTGACTTTGGTGTACGGCATTAGATGATGGTCTATGCCCAGTTTCTGCCATACTATATTCTAATTTTCCCAGCAGTTTTTGTCAAATAGTGAGTTCTTATCCCAGAAACTGGGGTCTTTGGTTTTATCAAACAATATATTACTATAATCATTGACTACTGAGTCTTTTGTACCCAATCTATTCCATTGATCCACTACTCTATTCCTTAGCTAGTACCCAGCAGTTTTGATGACTGCTGCTCTATAAGACAGATTAAAATCGAATACGGCTAGGCCACCTTCCCTAGCATTTCTTTTCATTAATTGCCTTGATATTTTGGACTTCTTATTCTTCCAAATGAATTTTGTCACTGTTTTTTCTAGCTCAGTAAAGTAATTTTTGGGTAGATTGATTGGTATGTCACTAAATATGTACTTTAATTTAGGTAAAATTGTCATTTTTATTATATTAGCTCGACCCAGCCACGAGCAAGTGATGTTTTTCCAATTAGTTAGATCTGATTTTATTTGTGTGAAAAGTGTTTTGTGGTTGTGTTCATAAAGGTACTGGGTTTGTTTTGGCAGGTAGATTCCCAAATATTTTATAATGTCTACAGTAACTTTAAATGGGGTTTCTCTTACTATCTTTTGCTGTTGGACTTTGCTGGAAATATATAGGAATGCCAAGGATTTATGTGGGTTTATGTTATGATACTTTTACACTCATTTACTTTCCTTTTTGTTTAAAAATTTTTTTTAGAAGTCATCTATTGATTCAACATAGTTTGATCAACCCAAAATAAAATAAATATGGGTAGCTGAAAAAAAGTGTCTACTCTGTGCCAAGTGCTTTACAAACATTATCTCATTTTGATCCTCCCAATAATCCTGAGAGGTAGATATTAGTCTTATCTGCATTTTGCAGCTGAGGAAACTGATGCAGACAGAGGTTAAATGAGTTGTCCAGGGTCACACTTCTGGTATGCGCTGGTCTTTTTAACTGCGGGTTCAGCCAGCTTTCTGCTGAGTTGAAGACTCTTTTCCTATGCCTGCATACGTCTCATTATCTTTTGGTATAGTTGTCACCTGGATAAAGGTACTGCCTGTAGTTTCTCTTTGGAATTATTTCGTCTAGAGCTCTTTTCATAACTTTTCTGGAGTATGTATGTAAGAGCTAGGTTTCTCTGTGACTGTTCACACCATTTTCATTTGAAATCTGGTTTATACTTTTCAGAACATTTTCTTTGAAAACGTAGGAAACTATTAGGAAACAGACGGGAGACAGAAGGACTGAGCTCTAGTCATGGCCTGCTAGAGTGATGTGCAACTTTGGGCAAATCCTTTCATTTCTATGGGCCTTAGTTTCCTTCCTGATAAGATAGGGACAAGATCTTATCATTTTAGGGCTTAGAATGGGGCCTCAGAGAGAATCTGCTCCAAAGAATCTGGTTCAAACTGTACATTTGTCATAGGAGGAAACTGAGGCTCAAGAGGGCCTGAGAGGTGCTTTCCATGGTCACATAGCCTTTTGTTGTCCAAAGGCATCTTTGTTCTGTTCTGTCACCAATCTCAAGAATGATCAGACTTTAGAGAGATTCAGACAGCCATAATGGTGTGGTGAAAAGAGCTGGGTAAGGAGTCAAAAGTCATAGGATCAACAGATTTAGAGATAATGAGGGACCCCAGAGAAATTTCATCCAACTCCTTTATTTTATGAGTAAGCTGAAACTCAGAAGTCAAGTAACCTGCCCAAAGTCACTGAGATAATAAGGAGCCAGGCCTGGAAACCAGGTCCTTTGAATCCAAACCAGGGGCTTGTACATCATAAAGCCAGGAGATCTGGGGGGAGTTCTGTCTCAGTCACTCGTTACCTGTGTGAACTTGGGCAAATCTCTTCTGCTTTCTGAGTTACAGGTTTCCTCAACCATGAAAGAAGGCAATTGGACTAGACAGTCCTTAAGAACTCTCTCAGCTTTGATGTTCAATATTTGATTCTAGGGTCCCCCCCCCCAGCTCTGACATTCCATGTTCTATGTTCTAAGGCTCCTTCTAGCTCTGACATTCTGTGATCTATGTTCTCAGGCCCTCTTCCAGCCCTGACATTCTGTATGTTCTAAGGCCCCTCTGATGGTCTGTATTCTGTGTTCTAAGGCTCCTTTCAAACAGAGGCAGCTAGATAGCACTGGAGCTGGAGCTCTGGGCCTGGAGTCAGGAAGACCGGAGTTCAGATTCAACCTCAGACACTTCCTCACTGTGTGATGTGGGGGAAGTTATATAACCTCTGTGCCTCTCAGTTTCTTAAATGGAGTTAATAATAGTACCGACCTTGCATGGTTGTTGTGTGGATCAAATAAGATAATCCCTGTAAACTATTTAGCACAATGCCTGGCACTTTTAAGTAGGCGCCTAATCAATGCTTATTCTCTTCCCTTCCTTCCAGCTCTGACATTTGGTGTTCTATGGTTCTATGGCTCCTCTTGACTCTGACGTTCTGTGTTTCATGAGTCTAAGGCCCCTTCCAGTCAGAGCAGCTGGATGGCACAGCAGACAAAGACCTGAGTTCAAATGCACCCTCATTACTAGTGACTCTGGGTGAGTCATATAACCCCTGTCTGCCTCAGTTTCTTCAACTGTGAATTGAGGGTAATAACAGCACCTACTTCAAGGTTGTTGTGAGGATCAAATGAGAGAATATTTGTAAAGCTCTTAGCATAATGCCTGGCACAGAGTAGGTGCTTAAAAAAATGCTTGCTCCCTTTCCTCTGTTCCAGCTCTGACATTCTGTGTTCTAGGATTCTAAGGCCACCTTGAGCTCTGACATTCTGTGTTCCAGGATCCTATGCCCCTTTTCAACTCAGACATTTTAAAAAATCTCATTTTCATTGATATCCTCTCTTCTTTTATAACATCATCACTTCCAAATATAATCCCTCTTCTCTCCTAGCCAACAAGCTAAACCTTATAACAAAGATTTTTTTTAAAAGAGAAAAAAATCTCGTCACTCAGCACATCCATGCTGTCTGACAATGGGATACCCAGGTGGTGCAGGGGAGAGCCCTCGGCCCGCAGTCAGGAAGATCCGATTTTAAATTTGATGTTGGACCTTTGATGTTGGTCATGTGTTCCTGGAGTGACTTAAGCCCCTGACTCAGTTTCCTCAGCTGTAAAATATGGATGATAATAGCACCTACCTCCTAGGGTTGCTCTGAGGATCTAATGAGATAATATTTGTAAAGCACTTAGCACAATGTAAATGCTTAATAAATGCTGGTTCCCTCATCTCCTTCCCATGATATCCCATGCGATATTTCATAAGCGCAGTTCCCCACCTCTGCAAAGAGCGGAGGGTCGTGCCATTTCTTCACTCTCCTGAAGGGCCAAGCTTGGTAATTAAAATTACACATCGGCTCATTACGTCTCAGACATTCTGTGATCTCCTTTCATCTTCACACTATTCCTATGAGAAAGTCAGGAGAGGTATTTTTATCCCTCTTGTACAGGTAGGGAAATCAAGGCCCAGACACATTAAATAATTTGTTAAAGATAACATAGCGAATATGTAGAGATGGTTTTAGGACTTGATCTTAGAAAACTGGTATTTTATCAGCACAAATGACATCAAAGAGGAGACATTAACATCGGCTTTGCGTCTGTACCCTGAGGACCATGGGACTTTTCCAGCTGATTTGCAGCTAAAACCTTTCATATGTCAATCAGTCAGTCAATCAATATTTGCTAAGCACCTACTATGTTCTAGGCACCAGGGGTACAAAAAGAAGCAAGACAGTTCCTGCCCTTAAGGAGCTTGCAATCTAATGAGGGAGACCATATGCAAACACACATACACACAGAGCTATAGGATAAATAGGAAATAATTCACAGAGGGAAGCCCCAGGAATGGAGGGGGATTAGGGAGGCTTCCTGTAGAAGGTGGGATTTTAGCTGGGACTTGGAGGAGAGTGAGCAGTCAGAGAAGAGGAGGGAGAGTGCTCCAGGCAGGTGAGCATCTTTTCTCTCTGCATCTCTACCACTCAGCACAGTGCTCTGCACATTTTGTCGTTGTTAACTTGTTTTGTGGTTGTGTCCAACTCTTTCTAACCCCTTTTGAGTTTTTGTTGGCAAAGATACTGGAGTGTTCTCCCATTTCCTTCTCTAGCTCATTTCACAGGTGAGGAACTGAGGCAAACAGGGTTAAGTGACTTACCCAGGGTCACACAGCTAGGAAGTGTCTGAGGCCAAATCTGAACCCAGATCTTCCCAACTCCAGGCCCAGTCCTGTATTCACTGTATTACTTAGCTGCTTTGCATGCAGTAAACACTTAATAAATGCTTTATTAATTTATTAATTGGAGAGGTAGTATGCTGTCAATTTCAAGTCAGAGGACGTGAGTTTGAATCCTGGCTCTGATATTTATTAGGAGGGTGACCTTGGCTAAGTATGTTCTCTTTTCTTAGGTCTCAGTTTCCTCAGCTGTAAATTGAGGGAGTTAGAGTAGATAATCTCTAAGACCATCAAACACTCAATCCTGTTTCCTGACTTTTTCCATTTCAAGGTTCTTTAATACTGGACCCTACCACTGTTTATGAGAGGAATGAGAGAGGTCAGCACAGTCTAGTCACAGCTGTACGCGTCTGTAAAAATTCTGCTCATGGGATGGTTCCCCTTTCTTATTAATAGGTGAGGGAAGCATCTTCTCTCATCTTTCTCCCAACTTCTTTCTTAATAAACAAAGAAACTTTTCCTCCTTCTCTCTTCCTGGAAAAAACTGGCAGATGTTAAAGGCCCTCTTTGACATAGGTCAAAAAGCTACATCCCAGAAAATGCATGATTTTTTCAAGCTTGCACAACAAATAAATGAAGGGTCCAGGATGCAGAATTACAGAATCTTGGGATAAGAAGGGACCTTCGAGGTTATGGAGGCTAACTCACAAATGAAGAAGAATCCCATTTATGATTTCTCTAATAAGTGATCATCTGGCATAAACCTCAACACTTCCAGTGAGGGGCAATACCTTGTCCCTGAGGAATCCATTCTACTTCTGAGACAGCTTTCATTGTTTCCATTCCTCCCTTCATCAGTCCCCCCAAATCAGTCTCTATTTTAGTTTACTTATCTTTGACCTGTTGTTCTTAGTTCTGCCTTCTGGAGCCAAGTGGAACAAGCTAAATCCCCTTTCTACAAGACAGTCCTTTAAAAATCATATGGTGATCCTATCCTTCCCCCAACCCCATGCTCTCACCCATCCTCCCAATCCAAGCCCTCTCTGCCCTAGGCTAGATGTTTCCTTCAACTGACCCTGGGATGTATGGAATGTAGCTTAGTCCTTTAGCCTTAGTGAGAACTTCTGTTTGGAGGATGACAGAGATCTCCAACACAGGTCCTCTGACTTGGCAAAGGTTCTCTCTACTTTGCTGCCAAATAAATGAAGCTTATTTTGAATTTGAGTTTCTTTCAACATCTGCTCTCACTGGTCTCCTCTAATGCTCAAGGCCCTTTTCCAACATGACAAACTACCAGAATTGCCCTCCCCAGATGTCCTGGTGTATCAAAGCTTTCCCTTCTCCTCCACCATTATACCTGAAGGGCTAATCTGACAAATTAATTTACCAAAATTGGTGTTAATGACAGAAAACCATTTATATCCCAAGGGGATTTTCAACCCCCCTCCCTCTACAGTTTATTTAAATAGTGAATGGTCCTGGTGACAGAGACTGCATCTATTTTCCAAGGGCCAGAGGTAGACAAGTTCAGAGAGGCCTGTCAGTGGTAGGCAGGGCACTAGATATTGAATTCTTTGGCTATGCCTTGGCCATCCATTTTGTGCGTGCACATGCAAGTGCAAAATATGCCTCAGTTCTGTGCATTGCCCTTTTGACTCTGCAGAGTAGAAGGAAAAAAAGAGGTTCCCTGTCCTTGGATCTACAACCATTAAGTTAATTGTTTTGGTGCTCTAAATCATAGGACCACAGATTGATACCTAGATGGGACTTTAGAGACTATCTAGTCTATCTAGTCCTTAAAGGTTACCTAGGCTGACCCCTAACTAAAAAGAAATCCCCTCTATGTTGCCTCCAGCATCTTAATAATACAGATGAAGAAATTGAAACCTAGGGAAAAAGTGACTTGCCCTAGGTCACACAGGCAGTAAACATCAAAAGCAGAATTGAAACCCATGGCCTCTAGTGACAAAACTAATGTTCTTTTCACCATATAGTGCCTCTTATCCAGTTTAGCTAGGGCATAAAGTATATGAAAAAGAGTCATGAGATAAGGTAGGAGGGCAGTAAATTGTGCAGGGCTTTGGACAATCAGGAGTCAATAGAGAGCTGCTGAAAAATTTGAGATGTTGGATTCTATGATAATTAGATATTATTCTTATTATTAATAGTGATGATTATTCAAATGTTAGATGGGATGGGGAAATTGAGCCGGTAATACACTTTTCTGGAGAATAGGATTATCAAGACAGAAGGGGAGCCACTTAGTAAGATGAATGCATTTTACAGATGAAGAGACTGAGGCTCACTTAAGTTATTTGGAATGCCCCAAGTCCCAAGAGGAATGAGTGGCAGAACCGTGGATTTTTAAACTGCGGGCTGTTTTCACTGTCTCATTGTCCTTTTTGAGAGGTAGCTTGGAAGTGGATTTGTAGGCCTGGGTGATCTTGTTACCTGGGAAACACAAACCAGGGAAGAGTTACCCACCAGGCTTATTGTTTTCCCCATTCTAGAAACACTCTTCCTTCCTCTTCCCTGGGGTTATAACTCTAATAGTGATAACAGGTCTCTGACATGTCCCAAAGAGATGGGATCCAGTGGAGCAGCTGCTCATACTGAGAAAGATGCTTTAGGGTCTGTGAAGGACACCTGAGCAGCTGATAAGAGGCCTGCCTGTCAATTTCCAACATCACTCTATCTGGACCCAAATTGGACTTTCTGCTTCGTGATACTTTAATCTCTTCAGACCCGTGGTCTGAATTTTCCCTTTCTTGTTATTTTGCTGCTTTTCCCTTGATTATTTCCAATTTCTCCACATCTGTCAGAAAACAAGACTAGAGTGGATTCCACACTCTAAAAAAAAGTGCTTTATTGGTCCCAGGGGCAGTAAGTAGAAATATTTATTCTTCAGTCTTTCAAGGCTTTATCCTGGATAATATACACAAGTGTTAGATTTCTTTTTAACAGTCAATAACAGTACCATATTGGAGGTTCATATTGAACTTGTGGTCCTCTCTGATGTCACTGTCTTTTTTGATCTACTTGTGGCTGACTGATTCTTGTGTGTCAGCTTGGGCACTGGAGCAGGATTCAGGAGTCTTGAGTTCAAGTCTTGCTTCTACAGTATGACCCTAGGCAAAGTCACTTCATCTCTCTGCCGCAAACACCTTCTCTGCTTAGATTAAATCATGTCTCAGGTCCTTTCTGACATTCTCTAGTCCTAAACCCTTTTCCTTCTCTAGACTTGCTTTTACAGTCACAAAATCATGGAGTTGCACTAGACAGTCTTCCAGCTCTAATATTCTATGCTCTATTTTGTTCTCATCCCTCTTGGACCTTAAACAATTCAATAAAAATTTATTTAGTGCCTTCTTTGTCAAATAACCTGTTCCGGGTACTGGGAGCAGAAAGATACAAGATGCCGCAGTTCCTGCCTTCCAGGAGGTCACAAGGCAATGGGGGCTAGGAGTGGCTACAGTATGTTTACCAGTGAGCACAATCCAAGGCTGAATATGAGGGGGTTGGTGTGTTTGGTGTCCAGGGCAGAGACTCAGCCAAAGTGCTCTGGCGATATTAGAAGTGGGATCACTTTCACTTGCAGGGTCAGGGTCAGCTTCACAGAAGATGAAATGACACTTGAACTTGGCTTTAGAGGAAGAAAGGGATCAGGGGTTTGTTCTAGGATAACATTTATGAACTTCAAGGCTTGCAAAGCTCCTCACAACAGTCCTAGTATGGAGGTGCTATTGTTATCCCAATTTTGTTCAAAGTCCTTCATTACCAGCTTCCCTCTTATCCCCCTCCCAGGGACTTTCTGCTCTCCTTGCACCTTCATCCCTACCACTTACTCCAGTCCACTACCCTTTTTCTGCTCATCCATTGAGACTGGGAACATTTTCACTGACTGTCCCCATTCCTGGAATGCTCCCCCTCCTCATCTCTGCCTCCTGGCTTCTTTCAAGTCCCAGCTAAAATCTCACCTTCTACGAGATCATCTTTTCTCGTCCATTTTCCCTCTGTGGATGATTTCCATTTTTATCTAGATGGTACATGGCTTGTTTGTACATAGTTACTGGCATGTTGACCCCCTCAATTGGACTGTGAGGTCCTTAGGAGCAAGGACTATCTTTTACCTTTCTTTGTATTTCCAGAACTTAGCAGAGTATGTGAGATACGTGCTTAAATGCATATGACTGACTGAGATGAGGAAATAGGCTGAGAGGTGAAATGTCTGAAGGAGGATTTAAACTCAGGTTTTCCTGATTCTAAGCCCAGCACTCTTCGAAGCTGCATAAGAGACAGAATGTGCAGATAAGCAGAGGCAAGAGACCTAAAGCTTGACGATACTCATAGTTTCTCCAATGTGTTCAAATCACTCTGAAATTTTTCCTAGTGTTTTTTGAGATGATTTCACCTTATTGCCAGGCTCCCCAAAGAAGCTTTCAATTCTAGCCAAAACATGGCATCTTGACAGAACCAAGATACTGCGCCTTCTGAGATATTGTTTGCTGGATGCCTTGGGACGTTAGTTTGGACAGTGCTTGTGGCTGGACCCTTTTTTGTATGGGAAAATGATACCAACATACCCTGTTCATGGGGGCTATTGTGTAGGGACAGAAGCAAATTTTGTTCTAGCAGGAGAAAAATGAAATATTTCTGAGATTTAAATATAATGTGTATGTGTTTCTGTGTATGTGGTGGATTTTTGAGTGAGCGTGTGTGGTGATGTTGTTCAAGAAAGTTTATCTAGCATCCAAGCTTGATAATTTCTCGGAATGTTAACAACACTGTAGCATCTTTTAAAACTTTTAAAGTTGCAGCCCCACCCTTCTCAGTGTTTTATGGGCCCATCTGAGCTATGTTTTCTTCTCCTAACTTGTTTCCTTTGAAAAAAAAAACCCAACAAAAAACAACAAAAACATGTGGTAGTCAGCTAGGCTAGGAAGATCCATCCCCATCTATCCTCTTGGCAGTGAGTCCAGCCCTTTCCTCCCACTAATCCTGTCCTCTCCTTTCTAATCTCAACTCTATTCTCTTCTCTGTTCAGCCCCCTTAATCCTCTGCAATCTCCCCAAATCTGTGTAGGCTATGAGCCCCAGGAGGAGACAAGAGGATTCTGATACACAATTTGCTCTTCTCTCTTGGCCCTGGGCCCTGGGTCCTGGCACAGCTCAATCTCCATGGCTTTGGCTGACTCCAAATGCACTTTGCTACCACAACCCTTGATATAGAACCATTCAAGGCCAAAAAAACATTTTTATTTTTAGACTCTATCTATCCCCCACATCCCTAGAAGAATATATATACACTTGTGTTTATTAGAAGGCTAAGACCATAGGAAATTTTTTAAACAATTCTTTTTCTTTTTTAAAAAAAATTTTTAATTTCTACTATTTATTTTTTCCATATTTCCAATTTTTTCCAATTTTAAAAACATTTTTATTTAAAATTTTGAGTTTGAAATTCTATCCTTCCTTCCCCCCTCCTTGAGACAATAAGCAATCAGATTTAGGTTATATATGTGTAACTATGTAAAACATTTCCATTTTAGTGATTTTGTACAAGAATACTGAAGTAAAAAAATGAAAGAGTGAAAAATAGCATTTTTCAGTCTGCATGAACAAAATATCAGTTCTTTCTCTGGAGACACATAATATGTTCCATCACCAGTCCTTTGGGATTGTCTTGGGTCATTGTTTTGCTGAGAATAGTTAAATCATTTACAATTCTCCATCAAATAATATTGCTATTACTGTGTACAATGTTCTTCTGGCTCTGTTTACTTCACTATGCATCAGTTCATGTAAGTCTTTCCAGGTTTTTCTGAAATTATCCTGCTTGTCCTTTCTTATAGTGTAATGATAATGGTAATTTGAAGATCTTCCCTGTCCCTTAATAGACCTAAAGGGAATTTGAAGATCTTTCCTGCCCCTTAATAGGCCGAATATAATCATATGGAGTCTGTGGTGGGAGGAGCTTGCTGAATGGGTAGAGCAGAGCCAAGAGGAAAGTGGGAGTCAGAGTAGTTGGAGTTGGGGGAGAGAGAGGAGGCAGGCAAGCAGACAGCTATTCTTGTGAGTATTTGTAGAAAGGCTTTGGAATGATGCTGCTTCCTGTGGTGTTATTATGTAATAACTTCTTTGTTGCTGTGATAGATTTGGTTTTCTGGTGTTGGGAATTGACTTTCTGGTGTCTGAATAAATGTTTTACTTCTGTCTTCTATAAGGAGAGTCTGTTATATGCTGGCATATATGTGTAATGGGAATGGGAATTTGAAGATCTTCCCTGCCCCTTAATAGACCTAGGGGGGAGTTTGAAGACCTCCTCTACTTTGAAAGTAAACTCTGCCCCCTAGAGCCCACAGGAAGCTTCCCTGCTGTGAAGACAATCCTTGCTCCCTGGTAGCCTGAATGTGGTCCCATGGAGCCTGTGGTGGGAGGAGTTTGCTGAGGAGAAGCAGAGCCCACAAAGAAGCTGGTAGAGAGCAAGTCTGACAGTTGGAGACAGTTGCAGACAGTTGCGGGCAGAAGAAGAGCTTTGGAAAAGAGATAGAGAGTTTTGTGAGTAAATATTGATCTTATATTGTTTTGTGGGATGGCTAAAGGATGCTGTGGCTCTCAGCATTATTATGGCTTCTAAATATCTTTGATAACTTCACCTTTCTGGTTTTGGGATCCGGTTTTCTGGTGTTTAAATAAATCCTTCAATTTTATCCTCTATCTGAAGAGTTTGACATATTTTGTAATCAAATGTCATGAGATAGTTATAGTCACGGTCTCTGTTGTGATCGTGGGTGCTGTAAATATTGCATTGGCACTACAATATGGTATATGAATATGCTGGCATTTTTATAGTTGCTGTTAGTGCTGTGAATATTGCCCTGGTGATACATATAGCACGATAGTATTACATTACATTCATATACCACGACTCGTTCAGCTATTCTCCAATTGATGGGCATTCCCTCAATTTCCAATTTTTTGCCACTGTGAAAAAAAGCTGCCATAAATATTTTTATACAAATAGATTTTTTTCCCTTTTTTTGGATGTCTTTGGGATATAGACCTAGTAATGGTATTTTTGGATCAAGGTACACACATTTTTATAGCCCTTTGGGCATAGTTCTAAATTACTCTCCATAATGGTTGGATCAGTTCACAACTCTACCAATAGTGCATTAGAGACCTAATTTTCCTACATCTCCTCTAACATCTAACATTTTCCTTTCTTGTCGTAATAGCCTCTCTAATAGGTATGAGGTAGTACCTCAGAGTTGTTATAATTTGCATTTTCATTATTTAGAGCATTTTTTCACATGACTATAGATAGTTTTGATTTCTTTGTCTGCAAATTGTTCGTATCCTTTGACCATTTATCAATTGGGGAATGACTTGTATTTTTATAAATTTGACTCAGTTCTCTACATATTTGAGAAATGAGGCCTTTATCAGAGCCACTTGTTGTAAAATTTTGCCCTCCGCCCCAGTTTTCTGCTTTCCTTATAATTTTGGTTGCATTAGGTATTTTTGTGCAAAACCTTTTTAATTTTATATAATCAGAATTATCTATTCGACATTTTGCAATGCTGTCTATATCTTCTTTAGTCCTAAATTTCCCCTTATCCATAAATCTTACAATTAAACTATTCTATGCTCTTTTACTTTGCTATGGTATCACCCTTTATGTATAAATCATGTACCCATTTTGACCTTATCTTGGTATATACTGTTTATACATAGCTTTTACCATATTACTTTTTATAGTCAAACAATGAGTTTTTGTTTCAAAAGCTTGGGTCTTTGGGGTTATCATATACTATTAGATGACTGTGTTCATTTGCTATAATGTAACTTGTATCTAATCTATTCCACTGATTGTCAGGGTTCTCTCTTAGAGTGCCCTAACTTACCAGCAGAGGCAACCGGTTTCACACACAACTCAACGATGCTAGTGTACCTTTCAGGAACAGAAGAGTCACAGCTCTGAGGTCTAAACAGAAAAGTTTATTAAGGTCTCTCCATGGGGAAGCCTTAAAGCCATATATTAAGGCAGGCTTCCAAAGATGCCTCCCAGCCCTAGGTCTTAAATAGACCCCAGATCCACATACCCCACGTGATAGGGCCCAGCTGAACAGAATTGTGAGAGGGGGAGTGCAATTACAAGGGTATGAAGGCCCCAAGGTGTGGAGACACCAGTCAGGAACATAGGATATCCCCACGCAAGAGAGTCCTGAGCAATGCAGTATCCCCTGGCTGGGGACAGTGCAATATGCCCTGACCTCCAAGTGGCCCAACTAATTCCCCGGCTTCAAACACTTCCCTGTGGCATGACAGAACCACTTGCAATGTGAACCTCACAACTGATCCATCACTCTATTTCTTATCCAATACTAGATTGTTTTGATAATTACCACTTAATAATATAGTCTGAGATCTGGTATGGCTAGATCACTGTCTTTCACATTTTGGAAACTGATTCCCTTGATATCCTGGAGCTTTTGTTCTTCCAGGTGAATTTTGTTATTATTTTTTCTAGCTCTATAAAATAACTTTTTGATAGTTTGATTGGTACAGAACTGAATAAATAGATTAATTTAGGTAGAATTGTCATTTTATTATATTGGCTCAGCCTACCCATGAGTACTTAACCCTATTTGCCTCAGTTTCCTCATCTGTAAAAATGAGCTGGAGAAGGAAATAGCAAACTACTCCAGTATCTCTGCCAAGAAAACCCCAAATGGGGCCACAAAGAGTCAGTCATGACTGAAAATGACTGAGCAACAACAAAAAATGACCATGTGAGGTACACTTGGCAGGGATTATTGACCTCAGAAAGGCCAATACCCAGATGGCAAGAGATACAGATGGGATTCAAATCTAGTTCTTCTGACTCCAAGTCCAGAGGTCTTTGCATTATGCTGTATACCTAACTGAGGCAGCTGGGTGGTGCAATGGGTAAAGCCCTGGGGCTGGAGTCAGCACATGAGATAAGACAAAGTAAATCAAGATGAGGCTCACTATTCACTACCTGTGTGAAGGAGGAGGAGTCTCTCGATTTCTCTGGCCCTCAGTTTACTTTTTAGTAAATGAAGGGTTTGGTTCCTTCCAGTTCTAAATGCATTCTAATCTATGCACAGATAAATATAACAGCATTAATAATAGTGAGCACTTAAAAGTTTGCAGAGGGCTTTGTGCGTATTATCATTCCATCTGATTCTCAAACGCTATTTTTCTCTGATTTTATGGATGAGGAAACTGAGGTAGCAGAGGTTAAGTGACTGGACAAGGGTCACATGGCTAGTGTGTCTGAAGCAGAATTTGAAGTCAGGAGTTCTTCACTCCCTAGCACTCTATCCCTTGTGCTACCTAAGCTTGTTGAATTTATACTTTTGAAGTTATTAAGACTTAAAAAGAGCATTAAGACTTTTGGGACACCCTATTTTATACAACCTGGTTATGTGACAGTCGAGGTATAATTCAAGGCATCAACAATAGTAATAGATAGCACTGTAAGGTTTGCAAGGCAGCCAGGTGGCACAGGAGATAGAGTCAGGCTTGGAGTGAGGAACACCTGAGTTCAAATCTGGCCTCAGGTGCTTACTAGCTGGGTGACCCTGGGCAAGTCACTTAACCCTGTTTGCCTCAGTTTCCTCATCTGTAAAATGAGCTGGAGGAGGAAATGGCAAACCGCTCCAGTATCTTTGCCAAGAAAACCCCAAATGGGGTCACAGAGAGTCGGACGTGACTGAAACGACTGAATAACAACAAGGTTTGCAAAGATCTTGACATTTGTCATCTCGTTGGGTCCTACCATGTATTAGGTAATAATAATAACCCCTGGAAAGCCCAGGGAGGAGGTGCAAAGTGCTATTAAGTGCTAATGAATCGAGGAAAGCATCTGAATGGATTGATTAGAGAAGGCTTCCTGGAGGAGGCATTTGAGCTAGGTTGTGAAGGATGCATTGAATTTCAATGGGTAGAGATGTGGGGACAGGAAGAATGAAGGGTGTTAAAGTGTATTTACTAGGTAGAGGAATTAATGTGAACAGAATGAAGAGGTAGAAAAACTCGGGATATATAAGGAGTGGGGTATAGTTGAGAATATCTGATTTCAAAGATTTCTGATTCCACTCAGGTGGTGAGGAGGTCTGGGAGTGATGGTAGGAACAGTTGAAAGAACTGTGCATGTCCAACCTGGGCAGGAGAAGACACGAGAGAGGATGGGACATTGTCTTCAAGTGTGTAAAGCAGCCATCTCCAAAGTAGAACAGAGGAATGAGGCCAAAGGGGCTACAGCTTGGCCACAGATGGGTATGTGATCAACCAATCAGAGAATGGGAAGATGGGTCACATTCCCCCTAACTCCCTCCCCCAACCCCAGCTTGTCTACTCATTATTTTCTTTTCTTTTTTTTTAATGACTAGTTTATTTACTTTTAATTTACAAGATTCAGTTCCATATTCACTTGAGTTTCAGATTTTCTCCCCTCCCTTTCCCCCAACCCCCATGGTGGCATGCAATCATGTATAGGATCTGCAGATACTTTTACACTGTACAATAGTTTGGTCATATAGAAGGGTTGTAACCTATGAGTGATCCCTGGGAAAAAAAAGCAAAACCAA
>JAQQSU010000123.1:15794-35260 GCA_028627135.1 Pseudochirops cupreus
TTCATTTGTTTGGATCTGTTTGATAGTATCTTGATTTCTCATAAAGTCATTTGCTTCCGTTTGCTCCACTCTAATTCTGAAGGAATTATTCTCTTCAGAAAGCTTTTGAGATTCTTTTTCCATCTGGCAAAGTCAACTTTTTAAGGCATTCTTCTCCTCATTGGCTGTTTGGGCCTCTGTTGCCATTTGAGTTAATCTCTTTTTTAAGGTGTTAATTTCTTCAGTCAGTTGTTGACTCTCTTTTCATGATTTTCTTGCATCATTCTTATTTCTCTTCCCAATTTTTCTTCCACTTCTGTCATTTGCTTTTCAAAATCCTTCTTAAGCTGATCTCTAGCTTTTTGGCAATCTTCATGTTTCTTGGAAGCTTTTGGTGCAGGAGTTCTGACTGTGTTGTCTTCCTCCCATTCCCTGCTTTGATCCTTCTTTTCCCCAAAGAAGGAATCTAGAGTTTGGTTGCTGTTCTTACTTTGCTTCCTTTGCTTGCTCATGGTTGGTCAGTCAATGATTTTTTTTTAACTCTGTGGAACTCTGCTTCCAGAGGGGAAAGCTCTGTCCCAAAGTGCTGGAGTTTTTCCAGCTGCCAGCACTTTTAGGAGGCTGCTGCAGCCCCCACCAGCTTTGGCTCACTGAAAATGCACCCCCGGACCACCACCCAAGACCACGATCTGGATCCAGGCCACTCAACGCAACAGCACTTGGCCTCTGAACGATGGCTTGGCCCCCCTGCAATCTGCAGGCCAGGAGCTCTGAAGCAGCAATGTGGAGGCAGCTGCAGGGCCTCTGCTTTGGCTGCTTCCTTGCCCTGGAGGCAGTTTGGCCAGACCCGCTTTTCTCCCCCAGTCTTACCCAAGTTCCACTGACCTTTCACTGAGTCCTTTTTTTCTTATGGCTTGATAATTCTGGAAACTGCCACAGCTGCTGCTGATCCACTCTCCTGATGCTCCGGGTGTGGCTTGGCTTGGCTTGGCTCAGCCAGCTGCCCCCAGGGCCAAGCCATGGTTTCAGGCTGGGCTGGTTTTGGCTCCCAGTGCTGAGATGGTCCCTCCTAGACAACCTGCCTTCAGCGGGAAGTAAATTTGTGTGCTTTTTAGAGCTCTAAAATTTGTTTACAGTCATATTTTATGGGTATTTTGAGGTGGCTGTGTGGGAGCTGCCGTGCCTTGCTGCTCCTAGGCCACCATGTTGGCTCCACCCTGAACTGCTTAATTCTTTATTCACTCTCCAAGGTCCTAGGATTTAACATCTAACTACTCACTTTAAAAAAAGTGTTATTGATATCTTTCATTTTTTACATCAAAGTCTTTTCTAGATACTCCCCTTACCAGTGTAACTCTCATTGTAACAAAGGGAAAAAAATCAGTTAAGCAAAACCCAGCTAATACATCAACTCCTTTTGACAGCACATGCAATATTCCACACCCATGGTCTCTCACCATTCCAACAAAAGGAGGGAAGTGGACTTCCTCACTTTTTCTCCAGGGCCAAGATTTGTCATTATAATTACACAACATGTAGTTGTCTTTCATTGGTCTTTTTAGTTTCATTGCTAGTCATTACCTTCACACATTCTTGAGCAAAACAAATGATCTCTCTGCACAATGTGCCTTCCTTTCACTGTACTCAGCCCAATTTCCAATCTCCAAAGTTATCAACAACAACTTTAAATACTTCCTGAAGCCTTTAAAGAGACATTGGGGAATAGATGGTAGCTATTAACTCCTGCTCCCAGGCTGGACTCTCAGCTTCTCCTCCTTTTATGGTATACCAATCTCTGACCTTATGTCTTCTCCAAAATTCATCTTCTCCCACTTCTTCCTGGAGAGGTAGAGAGGCATATCTATTCCACTGGCATGAGGAATTTCTTTTGGGCTAAGGACAAAGGTATCAGCAGCCCTTGAAAGTGTTTTTGGATTCAGCATTGTCTCATTTTTCCCCCTGGTGTTCTTCTTGACCAGAGTTGGGGAACCTGTGGCCTTGAGGCTACATGTAGCCTTCTATATCCTTAAGTGTGGCCTTTTGACTGAATCAAAATTTTAATAAATTTTAAATTTTTAATAAGAGGATTTGTTTTGTAAAATTTGGATTCAGTCAAAAGGCTGCTCTTGAGGATCTAGAAGGCCACATGTGGCTTCATGGCCCCATCCCTGCTCTTGACTGTACTTTTCACAAAAGGCTGAGAACCTAGTTCAGCCTTACTCCTCTCTCTGAGATCTATTTAGGACCCGCTTTTTCCTTTTGGATATAACTTTTTCCCATACTCAGTCACAGGCACGGGCCTGGACTGTGATTTGTTCCTTTTTCACCTCTAAGATTCATGTTGGGGACTAGCAGCCTTTTGTCATATATCATTCTGGACATGAAGTTCTGTTGCTTGAGAGGTGGGACATCATGAAAAAACATCTCAACCAATGTCTTCGAGATTGGTCTGGGGCAAGTATGTTGCCCTAGATTAATAGAGAAGAGGATAGTGCTCAGATCTATGGGCCAAGGGTCTCAGAGCCTCCATATGCAAAATGTGGGACCAGGGCCCTTGTCCTGGGTATTTGATATGTCTTTTTGATAACAAGTGCTGGCCATTTCTACTGTTGCTTCTTCAAATGCTTTTCTTTCCCACTTGTCTCCATGGTGATGCTGGGGTTACTTTCACAAAACTATCAATTATGTATACCCTGCTCCCTGTGTCACCCTATACCCCTTATGTGCTTTCTTAAAAAAATAAAAAGCCTAGAGAATGCTTTTAAAAAAACCCCTAAAACAGATTAGATAAACAGCATGTCAAAACCTTATTACCAGTGTCTCATTGCTGCTTTTCCAGATATATGCTCAGTGTGTGTGTGTATGTGTCTGTGTGTCTACGTCTACGTCTGGATGTGTTGAGGGAATGGGACACTATAACACAGACTACTAGCACAGTTAATTTTGGAGCAGACCTCAAGGAATCTCCAGAACACAGCAGCTCCATGCTTGTCCAAGGTCTTACCTTCTCAGAAACATTCTTTTTCCTGTACCTTCTCACTTGATCCCCATCTCAAACACTAACTCTTAAGTCTTTTGGACTCTGGGGACACCCAAGTTGAAATGTAAGTAACTATGCTAAGGAGTTGGTACAGGCGTGCAGCTGCCCGCAGCTGTTCTAGTTATATCCAAAAATACTCAGGCTATTCAGTTAGTGTTTGATACTGGTGATGGTGTGTGGAATAGTGGTCGGAAATCTGGCTCCTGGATGTTTGCAGTGGGATATGTGGAACATGGTGTGTGGGTTGGTAGCCATGAATCAGTGAGTTAGCAAAGTGGGTGACTCTGTGATATGGAACTCTGGCAGTAACTCTGGGCATAAGCATAAGAGGGGAGGAAAGTATGGAGTCCCAGTATGTTAGGAGTGGGTTTTGAATTGTGGAATTCTGGAGGGAGTAAGTACAAGGACAAAGACTAGCTTGTCTCCACAGGTGCTTCCTGTCCTGAGACTGTACAACTCTTATCCCAAGTGCCCTTGCACAGTGATAGCAATATCTTGGAGAGCAAAAAGGAAAGAGCTCAATAGATTTTCTATCTGAATAGTGCAGTTCTGAGGCTCTGGCACCTACTCGTGGGAAGTGAGAATACAGGTGGGAGAGAGGGAGAGAATCATGCCAGCAGGGGCACAAATAGTTTGCTGGACACTTGAGTGAACTCTGTATGAACATGATTGGGCTCAGTAATACTATATGCTCTCCTTGGTCAAATCCAAACTCCTAAGCAACCAGCTCTAACCCAGAAGCTACTTTCTGATGTTAGGAAGAACAGGAGCCAGCTATGTGTTCCTATAGCCTTGGGCTCATGGCTTCTCTTCCTTCTCTGGCATTCTCAGTGTAACAGTATGGCTTTAGAGCTGGACACAGAATGTTCATTTTGGTGATGATAAGATCAGTCAGTCCATTAACATTTATTCAGTATCTACTGTGTGCCAAACACTGGGCTTGATGAACACAAAGAAGGGCACAATATAGTGCCTGCTCTCATCTTATAGTATAAAGTGGGGAAGACAATGTAAAAAATGTAACTATTTATGAACAAGCTATCAACAGAATAAATTAATAATTTATAAACAATTAATAAATCAATTAACATAGGAAGGCATTATCCTTGAGGGGGATCAGGAAAGGCTTCCTGAAGAAGTGGGACTTTAGTTAAGACTTGAAGGAAGTCAAGGAAACTAAGAGGGAGAGATGAAAAGGGACAAAGCAACAGGAGACAATATTTCCAGTGAAAATATCTGGAGGTGGTGATAGAGTGTCTTGTGGGAGGACCAGCAAGAAGTCAGTGTCATTGTTCAATACATTATCATAGGAATGGAGGTTGTCAGGTATAAGAAGACTGGAAAGGCAGGAAAAGGTGAGTTTATAGAGGGCTTTACAAGACAAATAAAAGATTTTATGTCTGATCCTGGAGGTAATAGGGAGTTCCTAGAGATTAATGAATAGGAGTGTGGCATGATTAGATTTGTATTTTAGGAAGATGAATTTGACAGCTGAATGGAGGATGGTCTGGAGTAGGGAGAGCTTTGAGGCAAGAAGACCATCAGACTATTACAATAATCCAGAAAAGAGTTGATGGGGGCTTGTACCAGAGTGGTAACAGTGTCAGAGGAGAGAAGGGTATGCATCCAAATGTGTATCTCAGATTCAAGGCTCAGCAACTAAACCAGTCTTCTATCTCTTGAGAAGGGATGCCTAGTGGTAGGCATGAAGAGGCAATGTAGGGCAATGAAAAGAACATTAGAGGGGTTTTATCTCCATACATAAGAGCAGATAGGGCCAGACCAGCATGCAGGAAGACAAGATAATTCAGAAAGAAGGAGAAGACTAGTTTTAGCCGTGGAAGCCAGGATCAAGCCAGGTCTACCCATGCTTTCCAAGAGTATGAGAGTAGACTTTTGATTCAAGCACAAAACTGCAATCCAGAAAGAGACTGAAGATATGAATAAACAAAAGAAAATGCTGAACACAATGAAAAAATAGCTTGGAATAAGAGAAGCCCAAGGGGGTAAACCCAGAACAAAAGAGTAATTCAATGACAAGTTGAAGTAGCATTTCAGAGAAAATAATGTTGTGACTAAAAGGACTACATCAGAGAAAAGAAATGTGATTTTAAAAAATGGAATCAATAGAGCGGAAAGAATGGCAAAGAGAATAAATATCATAGAACAGACAGTGAAAATCTTGCCCAAGAATTTAACCCCCTGAAAACTGTAATGGACCAAACAGAACAAGACCAAATAAGACAGCAGGAAATATTAAAGCAAAGTCAAAAGACTGAAAAAAAGAAGAAAATGTAAACTATATAGTGTCAAAAATAACCGACCTTGAAAACATGTCAAGGAGAAATTATTTAAGGATCATCAGACTACTTGAAAATCATGAGCAAAAGCGTAAATATCATAGATGCCATATTTTTAACAATCATAAATGAAAACTGACTGGGAGGCAATGAATCAGAGGATTGAGTGAAGTTAGAAACAATCCATCAAGCACCTTCTGAAAGAAACTACAAAAAAGAAAACTCCCATGAATGTTGTAGCCAAAATTTAGAGCTTCTAGATCAAAGATTACATTGCATTGCAAGTAGTGGCAGGGAGTAGGTGGGGGGAAGCATCCAAGTGCCAAGGAATCACAGACAGGATCATTTAAGCTTTGCCAGATTGTGTGATAAAGAAGAGGAGAGTTTAGAATATGATATTCCAAGAGGCAAAAACTAAAGGCTTACAGACAAGAATGACCATTCCTTCAAAATTGAGGATAATCCTACAGGGGAGAAATAGGATTTTAATTAAAAAAGGACTTCCAAACATTCCTGCCAAAAGGTCAGAGCTCAGTAGAAAATTTGAAACGGAAACATAGTAGACAAGAAAAACATAGAAAGTTATACACATTTGATCAATTGTAAGGGACTTTGTGAGACTATACTGAGGAAGAACAGATAGAACTCATTCTTTTATGTAAAAGAGGCACATGCCTAGTGGGTATGGTATGGATGATGAGCCAGCAAAAGAACTGAGAAGAAGTGATCAAGCTGACAGGTGGAGAGCTACAAGAGAACAAAGTCACAAAAAATTCAGAGAGGAGAGAATATCCAGGAGAGGATAATCAACTATGTCAAATGATCAAGAGATCAGGAATGATGAGTCTGGAGAAAAGGCCATTAGATTTCACACACACACACACACACACACACACACACATACACACACACACACACAATCTTTAGTAATTTTGGAGAGTGCAATTTCCTTTGAGTGACAAAATCAAGAGCCAGAGACTAAAGAAGACAGTGAAAGGGGAAGAAATAGAGGGCAATGAATCTCAGAAGAGAATTGTAGTCTAGGACATCCATAGTTTTCTTGTTCTTGCTCACTTTGTCTTCTACCCCATACTCAAGGTCAGAGCTAATGAATCTGTGGCAGAAGGGCCTATCCCACTTGGCATACTATAGTGTAGAGAAATAAGGTTAAACTCAAATAGAAATATGAGTCACTAAACTGATATGTGAGGCAGTCAGGCCTGGAGTCAGGAAGACTCATCTTCCTGAGTTCAAATCTGGCCTCAGACACTGACTAGCTGTGTGACCCTGGGCAAGCCACTTAACCCTATTTGCCTCAGTTTTCTCATCTCCAAAATGAACCAGAAAAGGAAATGGAGAACCATTCATGTCTTTGCCAAGAAAACCCCACATGGGGTCGCAGAGTCAAACTGGACTAAACATCAAACAACAAAAAACTGATTCATAAGGATATGGTGACATATTGACTTAGAAAACCACATATTAACATTATTTATGTTCTATTGTATTTTTTTTTGTTTTGTTCACTATTTCCCCATTACATTTTAGTCTAGTTCCTCACGCTGTATGTGACACTCCTGGCTAGAGGAAGAACTTGGTAACTGACAGAGAAACAGGATAAAGAGGAGAAGACTGGGCTAGTCTGATGCCCCTGCTGAAAACAGAGGAGAAAGACCTTTGGAAAAAGGATTGTTAATAGCCATGTGACTCCTCCACAGGACTGCAGCGTGTTGTAACCTTTAAGAGTTTCCAATCACACAGGACTTCAAGGAAGTGCAAACCACTTCCTCGTGACCCCATGAGGTAAGTAGTGAAGAATGACTGTTATTTTAAAGAAGGTGAAAATAAGACAGAACAATTACATGACTTGTAGCTAGTAAGTTACAGAACCAGGACTTGAATCCAAAGCTTTAGACTCTAAACCTGTTGAGGTTCAGGGTAGCATAAAATGTTGAGGTTTAGGGTTTAGGGGCACTACAGATCCCAGAATGCCAACATGCTGGATCTTGCCAAATGAATTCAACTCAAGTCTTCCCTCAAAGTAAAGCAAAGTTTATTAAAGATTCGCCATAATGGGTAGACTCTTAAGGAGCCTAAGTATCTGTGATGCTTATAGTGGACAAGCAGGCCAGAATAATCTGAGAGTGAGTCTGTGCTAGATTGAGTTCTCAGCCCCTTCATGGAGGTAAGATGGATCTTACATACAGAAAGATTGTGGGAGGGATCCAGGGGTGGTCTAAAGGAGGAGTTTGGGGAGGGTCTTGAGGAGGAGTCTAAGAAGGATCTTTGATGAAACTGAGGTCAGACTCCAGGAATGGGATTAAAGGTGGGAAATAGCTGAAGGCTACCTAGAGATGACAGACAATGGAAGGCTAGACTAAATTAAGAGTAACTGAGATTTGGGCCTGGCCATAATGAAAGGTTTATGGCTTCAGACAAATGCCTTATCAAGTGGGAAGACTCAGTCAGAATTCCAGGGATTTCCCAGAACCTGTACCCCATCAAACCCAGTTTTCTTCTCCCAAACTCTCTTCTTATTATTTCAAATAAGAAAGTGTGGTGAGCATCACCATCCTTCCAGTCCCCCGGGGTCAGAGTTTCCCTCATCCTTTCCTCTTCCTCATTTTGAATCAGCTACCTAGAAATGTTGATCCCATCTCACAATACTTTTTCCATCTACCCTTTTCTTTTCACCCACTACCACAGCATCTCCCCTCTCTAATCCATCTCCTCCACATATCTGTCAAATGGATAACCCTAAAATACAGAACTGACCTTTGTTTTTCTGTTCAAGAAGGTTAAGGGGCTCCTTCTCGTCTCTGGGATCAAATACAAATTATTCTGTTCTATGTTTAAAGCCTTAACTCAAACCTACCTTCCCAGGCTTTTCTCCTTCCTGTTTCTCTCCTGCATGTTCTCTGGGTCTTAGCCAAACTGGCCTATGTGCTATTCCTTGTCATTGACACAGGTTGTCCCCCATGCTTGGAATGTGTGCCTTCCTCACTTGTGCCTTTTCAAAACCCTGGCTTCTTCAAGGTTTCACTCAAAGGCCACTTCCTAGAGGAAGCCTCTGCTGAGCCTTCCAGTTTTCAGTATGCTCCTCACCCTTGTACTGCCACCAGAAATTACTCTGCATAGATTTTTTGCATTTATTTTATTTGTACTTCCCCTTCCCAAGGGCATGGAATGTTTTGCCTTTTTATCTACAGTCAGCCCTCTACATTCCTCTGTTTTACTTTCTGGACTTCAGGCATTCGGGTGATTTTATTAGTAACCTTATTTTGACTTTTGAGTTGGCATCTGTGCACATTTGTGGTTGTGCAAAGTAGAGAAGAAAAAAGTTAGAGGCATGATGCACACAAGTTCGTGGAGCGGCTGGTATCCTACTAAGTGCTTCCCACGTCTTGTTTACCCTCCCATTGTGCAGTAAAGAGCTTCCTGTGCACTCATTGCATAGTTTCACGGTTTGCCTTTAAAACTGAAGTTTTGTGTTGCAATCATGTCCCCAGGGTGTAGTGCAAGTCCTTTGGGCTCTAAGCCCAAGTGCCGCAAAGTCAGTGATGCAGTTTAGTGAGAAAATAAAAGTGTTAGATAGACTTCATGCCAGAATGTCTGCAGCTACTCTCTGCCTTGAGTTTGGTGTTAACGAGTTAAGGATTTGTTGTATCCCCAAGGAGGAGGAAAGTATTCATAAAAATGTTCATGAATCCACCAGCTGCAAAGGACAGAGTATTGGAGGTGATGTTGAGACCTCACTGGCTTCGGCTTTTTCTGACAGAAGTTCCGTAAAACCTCTTCCTTGGATTTCAGAGGGCAGCCAAGGCAGAGGGGTTTACAGCACGCAGTATGGCATACCTCGCAATGTCCTCATATTCCATCTGATGCAGTGGAAGGTAAGATTCAGGTTTAAAAAGTCTTAGTTTTAAGAATTTCATTTGCTATACAGCATCTATGGTACTGTAGATTTCATGTGTTATGAAAAGTGAATGTTGTTTGAAATCAATGTTGATTCTTTTTTTATTTGGGAAATGTTAGCACAAAAGGTCACAGGATTCTAGGGAATTATTAGTGAGAAAAAATGTTTTGCATGTTACCAGTTTTATTTTGTGTGCTGCATTTTGTGGGTTATTTCACGGTTACTGCGTTAGGAAAAGTACATATGATTAGAATTAACATTTTGTTATAAAGAACTGTATACAGAAGATGTATACTTTCAGCACTCTCTAGTGAAGGATTACAGTTCCTGGTGGTCCTGGGGAACTTAACCCCTTATTTTCCTTAGGTTTAATGTATCAACATTTACATTTTTACTTTCATGCCATTTTCACCTAGAAAGTTGAGGATTGACCATATTTGCTTTTTTGTCTTTTTTTGCTTATTTATTTTGCTTAGAGGCAGCTGGTTGTGTAGGTGATAGAGTACCAGGCCTAGAGCCAGAAAGACCTGAATTCAAATTTGTTTTCAGACAAATACCAGCTCTGTGACTCTGGACAAGTCACTTCATCTGTTAGCCTCAGTTTTCTTATCAGTAAAATTGAGATAATAATAGGGTTATTGTGAAGATCAAGTAGGACAATGCTTATAAAGTACTTAGTACAGTGCCTGATACATAACGTACACTAAGTAGATGCTTATTCTCTCTACACCCCCTTCTTTCCCCCCTCCACCCAGCACTGGGCATAGTATCTGCCATACAAAGGAGGCACATGCTAAATATTTGTTGGTGGGGCAGCTGGGTGGTTCAGTGAGTAGAGCACTGGTCCTGGAGTCAGGAGGACCTCAGTTCAAATCTGGCCTCAGACACTTGACACACTCACTAGCTGTGTGACCTTGGGCAAGTCACTTAACCCCAAATATCTTGCCTTCTCCCCTCCAAAAATAAAAAAAAACAATACTTGGTGGCTCATTATATCACTTTGTTTTATCCCCCAATTCAGATGAGCTAATTTCATTAGAATGTAGTGATCTGTTCTTTAGAAAAAAATTCTTTAAAAGGCTACAAATATGCATTAAAAGTCTCTGTAGTGTCATAAAGGTGTTTTAAAAATTCATTTAATGCAAGGTGAGAATCATTCTTTATCTCTTCTATTGAGTAGAATCTCTTTGACTCACTAGCCCTTCCCTCTCCAACCATCTTTTCACCTGCTGTCCAAGATGGACTCATTGTCCTCTGAACATGCTGAGCTCTTTCCCATCTGCGACTCAGATGGTCTTTCTTGCCTAGAATGCTCTGCCTATCCCAGTCTCTACTCATCTTTCTATGCCCAGGTGAAATACCACCTTTTCCAAGAAGCCTTCCTTTGACTCTTTTAACCCAAGATAATCTTTCCTTTCTCTGAATTCAGTTAGTGCTCACTGTCTGTACCAATAGCAGGAGGCTAATGGAATCTCTAAGTACCCTTTCTACAGGGCTTACATGGCTACTTAGCAATTCCACCTGTATAAATCTTATTTTTGTCTCTGCCGTAAACCTCTTAAGAGCAGGGGACCATGTGGAATACCTAACGTTGTCTCCCCAATGGGGCTTGTCCACAGTACCTGCACAGTGAATACTTAGTGAATTGAATTGGGCAACTTTGTTTCAATTCAGAACGATTCATTCATTTATTCATTCCTTGTGATTAATCCATCTGTAACGTCAGAGGTTTTTCACCCCCTGACGATCTGTGATTCATTCATCCAGCAAATACTTAACATCAACTATAATAATAAATTTCTTCTTATTTATTATTATGAACTTAACAAACATCAGCAAACATGAATGTTTCAACATTCCAAGGATGGAAAGGAGGATTATATATGAAACTGACCTGTTGCAATGCAATTTTTTCAAGTTAAGTATATATTAAATTGAACATGAAGCAACAAAACTGTCCTGCTTGACTCTCTTCTACACTTCTTTCTCTATTCAGTTCTCTTCTGTGTATTTAAAAAAAATGTTTCGTGGCTGTTTTTTTAAAAACAACTCACATTTCAACAGAGCTTTAAGGTTCCCCAAACTGTTTTTTCCTCAACAATCCTATGAGGGAGACATATGAATATTATCACCCCCATTTTATAGGTGAGGAAACTGAGGCCCAGTGAGGAGAAACGGATTGAAATCAAAACCGGAGGCCTAAGAGTTCTTCTGATCCTAAGCCTTGAGCAAGGGCCATGTCAAGCAGCTTGGTAATTATGATGGTTCAGATTTTGCTTAGAATTGAAACAATTACTCAGTCATGCATACTTCAATTTAGTGAGAGTGTAGAGAGTGAAACAATGGATGGGTGGGACTTTCTTTGAGTGAATGTGTCAGAATTAAAAATGGCAACTTCTAATTGCATCTACATGTTCCCTCTGTTCCAGGAGAATGGTTCCTAAGGGCAGTTGCAAGTTGAAATTTAACCAGGAAACAAGAGAAATATTCAGAGCAGACCTCTAACACTTCCTAATACTAATACTACCAAATAGAATTAAAAGTTGAGTGAGATGCCATTCTCAGCATTAGTGGAAGTCACCATACTTCGCTATTTTCTACGCTGCTGCACACCAAACATGACTTCTGTTAAGCAATCTATTCAATTTTGCATATGAAGATATTGACTCAAAAGCCCCCAAACATTAAATATATCTTTTCAGCTCATTTATCATATTCAGAGCATTAGTCAAATGGGCTTGGAATTCTTTAACTTTTTTGTTGTTCTAAAAGTCTCCCCTTCCCTCCTCATTCCCTCTCCTCCCCATTCCATGACTGGTTTCCTTCCCTGAGGCAACAGGAACCTCCCATATTCTGGTAAACAGAAGAAAAAGGAGTAAAGAGAATGGAGAGAAGAAAGATCAAAGCCTGGGACATGAGGCTCCTGGGTTCTCTTCCTTTTGCTCTTATTTAGTTGTGTCCGATCTTCTTGACCCCATTTGGGGTTTTCTTGGCAAAGATACTGGAGTGGTTTGCCATTTCCTTCTCCAGCTCATTTTACAGATGAAGGAATTGAGGCAAACAGGGTTAAGCGACTTGCCCAGGGTCATACGGCAAGTAAGTAGCTGAGGCTAAATTTGAACTTGTCTTCCTGACTCCAGACCCAGAGCTCTATGCTCTGCACCAATTGGCTGCCTGCTTTATATGCTTTGTGGATTAAAGCGTGTTACTCTCTCCCTCTCTTTCTCTGGGTACCAGTTCCTCCATCTGCAAAATGAAGGGACTAGAAATGTCCACCAGCTACATTTGTCTATACGGCATCTATCTCTTCATCTCCAGCACTAAGCATAGTGCCTCCTGTATGTTACATACATTGGGTGCCCACCTGCTTCACTGGGCTCTGAGGAAAGTGCTCGGTGAACCCCAAAGTGCTGCAGAAACAAGAGTCATGATTACCGATTATTCACCAAAAAAGTTGACTTTATTGTTGATAAATAAGTTGGAGTCAGAAAATTTGAAGTAGAGTCCTGGCTCCACTTTCTATTACCTGTGTGACCTACGGTAACTTACCTAATTTCCCTGGGCCTCAGTTTCCATATTTGTAACCCGAGGGAGAATAGGACTAAGTGATTTTGGGGGCCTTGCCCTGCTCTGACCCATGAATCAAAAGGTAGGTTTTTTGATTCAAATAAACTGGGTTCAATCTTGAAGTTTCCTCATTAACTATGACTCGTTTTACTTTCACCTAAAGAAATTCTGGTATCATTTGTGTTTGGTTCATTTCTAGGTCTCCTCAGAGGTATTCTGTTCTTCTGAAAGAATTAAATTAACAAGGCATGAAATTTAGGACAAAATGCATGTAAAGAACAGAGAAAATACTAGTATCCTAGGCTGGCTACCAAGAGAACATTTATAACCTATTTTCACTGGGGAGACCTATTTCTTCCCTCTTTATCCCCTACCCAGAGGTTCAGTCACACAAGTACCCCACAAACCCTAATATCAGCTAATCATGCTGGCACTTGTCCTGCTAGCTTGAGGCCCAAGGATGGCACCATGTCATCTGTTTTCTAGGGTCTGTACTCCCTTTATCCCACTCACTCCAGCGTCTGCTGCCATTATTCTGGCTCCCGGCTACTGCCCTTGTACCCAGTGTCATTTTCTGCATGGTACCATAGGCCTAGCTTGGCTTGGGGAGTCCATGCTGGTCATCTAGTCACTGATACCAGCCAGTCTATGAAATTCCTCAGTGCTGCCATTGTCTTAGTCCCTCTATATCCAGTCAGCTCTGCCCTGAGCTTTTTGTGTTCATGTATCTTTGGTCCTGTGGCATCATCATAAAAGATGCTCTGGTCCCCTGGGAATGGCTCAGATTCTTCTAGCACAGGCCTGCTCTATGACATCCTAGAGTTAGTTCTGTGAACATAAGGTCTCTTCCAGTTTCAGACCACTTCTGTGGTCTTGGATTATAAGGTTCCTTCTGGGTCTGTCATTCTGTGTTCTCTGGTATTAATGTCCCCGTCTAACTCTGATGCTGTGTGTTCTAGGATTCCAAGGCTCTTTCTAGCTCTGACATTCTGTGTATTGTGATTCTAAGGCCCCTTCCAGATCTAACAGTCTATATTCTGTGATTCTAAGGTCCTTCCCAGCCCTGACATTCTATGAGAGTATTTTTGTGTTCCAGTCTGTTTATAACAGGTCATTTGTGCTGGAAGCAATTAGGTATTCTGTGTGAGTTTCCCCTTCTCATACTCAGTTCAAACTAAACTCCATGATGGGCAGTTTTTTATTTTTTTTCAAGGCTTGGTCCTTGGCATTGGGTTAAGGGAAACAGACCAGGAAAATGTAATAGACCTAAGCCTGAAAAGCAGCCTTCACACTTTGAGATTTCCAATTGCAATTACCTTGTGTTTGCTCAAAACCTAGCAGTATGGTGACCTTTGAGGCTGCCCATCCTGTGATGGCAAAGCTGAGAGATGAAGTGTGTACATACCCTGATGGTGGGCATGGCTGGGAGCACTCACTAAGAAGACTGAGTGTCTTGTTACCCCTGTTTTTTCCGTTGTTCATAACTTTGACATTCTACTTTGGCTAAAATTTGTCATGTTGTGTCAGAGTCCAAAGATGATTTTTTTTTCTCTTTTCAATTTTAGAAAAAAATTCCTGTAGTTATTACTGAGTTATGACTATTAAAAAACACTAGATTCCTATTAAAAAATGAAGCTTTGATTTTTTAAAAAGGTTTTATATGTTTTCAAGTAACTTAAAACAGATGAACGAACTCACTTAGCATGAAAGTTGTCCCCAATGAAGAACTTCTAGTTGGGTAAATTGTAGGGAATCTATGTTTTGGAAATGAAGGCATTAGCAGAGCTCTTACTGTGGGCAGGGAAAAGGTGCCAGACCAAGGTGTGAAGACTCATCAAGGGAGAGGAGTAAAAGGTGCCAAGTCCTGAATTAAAAAAAAAAAAGAACTCGGTTTCCCTGAGGGACTGTCCACAAAAGCCCCTGGTTACTAATATTGGAAGGAAAAAAAAAAGGTTCTGAAAGTGTTTTTTCTTTTCCTGCATGTAACGCACCCATTGCAGGGTGTAGGCTGACTGAAGGTCACGGACACAATCCTAAGCAAATTGAAATCATTTGGCCATCTTTCCCAGGTGAAGCTATTCAGTAGGCTCCAAAGAGCCCTCACACAGAGAATTCCCATCTGATATATTTATATGGGTGACTGAAGGAAGAGAGAAAGCATTTCTTAGCTTGAGAACTGGTTCATAAGTGCATGTGGGCTCCTGTTCCTGACCCTTGTAGTGTGCCATCACCGACATTAATTAGTTGTGCGATTAAGATTTAGTTCCTTAAGCTTTCAGAGTCTGATACCTCATTTGTGAAATGAAGATCAGGTCTACAGGACCTGCTTTACAGGGTTGTTGCAAGGTGTAAATGAGTCAAACCCATGGTCATTGGCTGCTGAGTCTCATGTACTGATCTATTCCATTGTGATCCAAAGTGATGTGTAGATTTTAAAGTTCTATATAAGTGACAATTGTGTTATTATGGATGTTGTTGTTCTGAGCAAGGTGGTGCAGTGAGTAAAGCGCTGGGTCTGGACTCAGGAAGAACCGAGTTCTAATTCAGCTTCAGATACTTACTGTGTGATCCTGGGCAAGTCTCTTAATCTCTGCCTGAATTCTCTCAACTGTCAAATGGGGATAAAAATAGGTCAAGGGATTGTGGAACTGAATGTTGTAAACTAAAAGTAAATAAATAAATCAATTATTTAAAAAATAGGTCTTTTTGTGGTGGCAAATGTTAGCATGGTGCCTGGCACTTAATAAATACTTGTTCCCTCCTCCCTTCTCCTATTTATTATTATGTAACTGAAAAGTAAAATACTTACAATTCAAGGGCCAAGGATTCAAAATGAGCTCATGACATGATAGAAATAGCTCTGACCTGAACATCTGGAGAACTGGGACTTGTGTCCTGGTTCTCATACACCACCCATCTGAATCTGTTTCTTTCTCTATAAAATGGGGGAAATAATATTTGCACAACTGTTGTAAAGAAAACACTATACGAACCATAAAGCGTTATGGAAATTGAAATCATTTCTACTAAGGCCCTGTTACCCACTTCCCCTTAAAGTGAAGAAATTTTCCTCTAAAGAGGGAAGATGGATTGCGGCTGGTTGCCCTCCCCTGCAGTCTGCCTTGAGGAATGCAGATGGAGAGTGAGGAGTGGAATGAAAGTTCTTTCTAGGAGTCATTCAACTAAAGAAATCACTTTGGTGGGGGGGTGGCGGGGAAGCCTGTTAGAAGGTAATCAGTTCAAGGGGTGAGGATGATTTTTGAATTTCATCCTGGGTAATCACTTCATTTCTCTTTCTATCAATAAGAGATGATCTTTCTCCGGTCCTTGAAGATTTACAAAGCCTTTCCCTCATAACATTAGGAGTGCCAGAGCTGAGATTCAAACTTAGCTCTTTGGATTCCTGATGTAGTGGTCCTTCTACTAGGCCATGGAGCCCAATATACAAGTAAATTCTATAGATATTGAGAGGAAGTAGGGAAGAAAAACACAAATTCATATTTCTTTAGCAAGTTTCTTACTTTATTTTGCAAGTTTTTTTAAATATATTTATTTTGCAAGCTTTAGCTCAGAAGATGAGCTGAACTAAGCCAATTATGAAAAACTGAGGGGCTTTTGGAGAAACATATTGAGAATCATGTCAGTGAGGTCAGCCCAAAGAGGAGTTGCTCTTTTGATGGGCCAGGGAATGAAGTGGATCATTTTCTTGGACATTTATTGCTCTCTGGCTTGGTTTCTTCTCCAGCCTTCTCCTCCCATTCTTTCTTTGGAGAAGATTTTTAGGCTTAGTCTTCATGGGAGTGGGGGGAAGTAGATTGCAAGCTTTCATGGTCTCCTTGACCAGAGACACTTTCTGCCCCAAAGAGCACTGAGGGAACTCCAAATAGAAGAATGACTGCAGTCTGTCCTACTTTTACTCCAGAATGATCTAAATTATTTTTTTCCAATTGAAATTTTTTAAATAATTGATTTATTTATTTACTTTTAGCTTACAACAGTCAGTTCTACAATCCCTTGAGTTTCAAATTTTCTCCCCCTTCCTCTCCTCCCTTCTCCCCTCCCAGTCATGGCAGCATGCACTCAAATATGGGATCTACAAATATCTTCACATTAATCATTAGTCAGGTTGTAAAGAAGGATTATAACTGATGGAATGATCAGTGGGAAAGAGGAAACAAAACAAAACAAGGAAAAGAAACGGAGCAAGTAGTTTGTTTCAATCTGCATTCAGACTCCGCATCTCTTTCTCTGGATGTGGATCTCTCTTTCAATCATGAGTCTTTTGGAGTTGTCTTATAACCTTACATTGCTGAGAGGAGCCCAGTCTGTAGAAGTTAGTCATCACACATATGTTGTGTCTGTGTTGTGTACAAATTTTTCCTGGTTCTGCTCTTCTCCCTCAGCATCAGTTCATATTAGTCTCTCCAGGTTATTATGAAGTCCGTCTGCTCCTCATTTCTTATAGCACAGTAGTATTCCATTACATTCATATACCACAACTTGTTCAGCCATTGCCCAATGGAGGGGCATCTCCTTGATTTCCAATTCTTTGTCACCACAAAAAGAGCTGCTATAAATATTTTTGTACATATGGGTCCTTTTCCCACTTCTATAATCCCTTTGGGATACAGCCCTGGAAGTGGTATTGCTGGGTCAAAGGGTATGCACTTATTTATAGCCCTTTGGGCTTAGTTCCAGATTGCTGTCCAGAATGGTTTGATCAATTCACAACTACACCAACAATGCATTAGTGTTCCAATTTTTCCACATCCTCTCCAGCATTTATCATTTTCCTGTTTTGTCATCTTAGACAATCTGACTGGTCAGATGTGGTACCTCAGAGTTGTTTTGATTTGCATTTCTCTAATTAATAGTGATTTAGAACATTTTTTCATATGCTTATAGATATCTTTAATTTCATCTTCTGAGAACTGCCTGTTATATCCTTTGACCGTTTATTAATTGGGGAGTGGCTTGTATTCTTGATATTCAACTCAATTCTTTATATATTCCAGAAATGAGGCCTTTATCAGAGTCACTGGCTGTAAAAGTTCTTTCCTAATTTTCTACTTTCCTCTTAATCTTGGTAACATTGGCTTTATTTGTACAGAAGCTTAATGTAATCAAAATTATCCATTTTGCATTTTATGATGCTCTCTAATTCTTGTTTCATCATGAAGTCTTTCCCTCTCCATGGAGCTGACAGGTAAACTATCCCTTGCTCTCCCAGATTGCTTACAGTATCAGCCTTTATACCTAGATCATGCACTCATTTTGACTTTATTTTGGTGTATGGTGTTAGATATTGGTCTATGCCCAATTTCTGCCATACTATATTCCAGTTTTCCTAGCAGTTTTTGTCAAATAGTGCATTCTTTTCCCAAAAACTGGGGTCTTTGGGTTTATCAAACCCATGGTCATTGGCTGCTGAGTCTCATGTACTGATCTATTTCATTACGATCTAAAATTTAATACTAGTTCTAACAGATACCAAAAAAATCCAAAGAGAAACTTATGTAAGTTTCTTCATCCCGCCTAGGGCTGGATAAAAAGATGACCAGACCCTGAGGACATTGGAAGAGGTATCTTACTGAAGAAGTTGGAGGGAACACAGATAAATAGTCTGGAAACCCCTAACTCAGGAGCACCTGACAGTACTATACGCAGAAAAACTCTTTGAGAGTCAAGATTTCAGCATCCTTACTGGGTAAATCAGTAGACCTGATGATGCCCTATTGTAGGGGAAGGAGGAACTCCCTAGGGAAATAGAAGAGGCAGTGCCATGACCTAGAAAACCTCAGGAAGGGTAATAGACCAGGTTGTGCTCTGAATAGGAGAATCCTAAAGGATACAGAAAAGGCAAACATCCGATCATGAAATGGGGGAGGGCAACAATAGACCTTGGCAGTACCCAGCCTAGGGAGTCCGTAGGGGGCACAGTTTTGAACAAGAAAACTTTAGGGGGCAGCTAGGTGGTGCAGTGAATAGAGCACTGGTCCTGGAGTCAGGAGACCTCAGTTCAAATCTGGCCTCAGACACTTAACACTCACTAGCTGTGCGACCTTGGGCAAGCCACTTAACCCCAACTGCCCTGCATACTCCCCTGCAAAAAGCAAAAAACAGACCAAAACAACAACAACAAAAAAACCCAAACAAACCCAACTTTAGGGCAGACAGTATACTATGGTAAAATAGCCCCTGACAACACAAGAGAGACAATGCCCTGAGGCCTCAAGGGGAACAGAAGATCACTAAATTTAGGGACAATCAACCAATGACCTTGACTGGAAACTCTGGATTTTATCCCAATTTAGAACTCTAGCATAGAGACCTGTGGGAAGAGGAAGCCCTGGACGAACCCAGGAAAGTGAGGTCAGGATCAAACAAGCTCTTACCATTCTGGGCAGCAAGAGGCAGTATCTAGCCCTGGCTCTAAATCCAAAATCAGGAACTGAGACTAGAGATAAGATTAAAGAAGACACTGAAAACTATGAAGAATAGTATGAGGCCAGAACCATCTAAGAGGAAAGTCCAGAAGAGAAGGAGATAATAACATTACAACTACAAGCAAAAAATTACAATGGCTTGGCCATAAGAACTGTGAAAATACCTGAAAGAAATTGTGTATGTGTGAGAGAGAGAGAGAGAGGGAGGAGAGAGAGAG
>JAQQSU010000123.1:35760-53356 GCA_028627135.1 Pseudochirops cupreus
TCCCGGAAGTAGATTTCATCATCTGTCCTTTAGAACCAACATTTGCCATTTCATTTAATATAATCAGATTAATTTTTAATGATATCTTAATCTACTTTGTTGCAGTTATCATGCATATAAGGTTTTATCATTAGGTTAATCCATAAGCATTTATTATGTGCTTACTAAGCATTGTGCTATGTACTAGGAGTAGAAAGAGAGGCAATAATGATCCTTGCCCTCAACCTCTGTAAGTGCCACCTACCACACGCTCTTCTTCTGCTGTGACCAGGCTGTGTGGAATACCACTGGCAGGCATTCCTTCCCAGCTGCTCCTGTGAGGACAAGGAGAAGTCCAGCTGTTTGGACCTGCAGAATGTGTGTGCGGGTGGACCAGATGTGCAGATGAGGACTCTCTTGGTGCTTGCTGCTGCCCAGGGAGGATCAGGGCAGCTCAATGGCCCTCCACGGCTAGAGAGTATTGGGCAAAGTGTGTGTGTGTGTGTGTGTGTGTGTGTGTGTGTGTGTGTGTGTGTGTGTAAGAGAGACGAGGAGACATACCTGGTAAATTACTAAATCATTGTTTCTATCCATCTTAGATATTTGTATATACATACACATATCACGTATAATATACACAGTATAGATATATGTGATATGATACATGTGTTATATAGAATGTATGTTACATATACGAGAAAGAGACACACAGAGTCAGAGAGAGTTTGATAGATTTTATTGTCGCTAAGAAGCACAAAATTGGGAGCTTAGAATAACAGAAGTGATTTTGTCGATTTATGTTCTATAGCTTCTCCAACACAGACAAAACACATGAATCCAGGCCAATACATGGTTCCATCAAAGCTGAGGCTGTCTTGGTGGTAGAAGACTTTCAAATGATCCAGAGTGGCCTTTCTGAGGCATCAGTCTCTGGCATTCTCTCCCTTTTCCCCCCTGTTCCTTCCAGCAGTAGGTAAGTCAGTCAGTAAGTAGGTCAGTAAGGAAGTCCATAGCCTTGGTGTAGGGGTTGAGTCCAAGATGTAGACTAGAAAGTGTGACCCACACAGGGAGACAGAAAGCAGATGCAATGAGCTCTTCTGGTAACCAGTATTTCACCTTCTATTCCAATCACCACGAGATATATACTTCTATGACACTTTAATATCTGCAAAATGCTCTCCTCACATCAACCCTATAAGGTAGGTAGTGCAAGTATTATGATTCTCATCTTATATGTGAGGAAACTGAGATTCAGAGAAGTTGGGTAACTTAAAATCATAGATCTTTGGATTTGAAAAGGGAATTTGGAAGACACCTAGAGTGGAGATTTTTATTCAGTTTTGTGACATGAACTCTTTGGCAGTCTGGTAAAGTCTATGGATCCCTTCTCAGAATAACATTTTAAAATGCATGAAATTAAAAAAAATAGAATTACCAAAGAAACCCAATACATTGAAACAAAGATATAATTTCCCCACCCAAGTTCATAGAACCCCCGAAATCTACTCATGGACCCGTTGGGGGTTTGTGGAGCTCAGCTTAAAAACTCTGGTCTACAGAATCAAGCAGCTGGAAGAAATAGAAGGGTATATCTGGACATTAGTGGGTAGGCAAAAAATAGGCAATTAGATCTAATTAGATAATTGGGATAATTTAGGTTTTTTCTTGATTGGCTTCTGTTACCTTCTGTTCATATTAGAACATAGCAAGAAGGTACTAATTGCCAATCAAAAGCACCTGGGCAGCTAGTATCACTCTGTCAGGAGGAAAGGGACTCCTACCACAAATAAACTAAGCTTCTGAGCAGGGTCTCCCAGGACCTGAGCCCCCACTGCAGTGAATACAGTTGCAAAAGGGCAGTTTTTCAAAGCAGTTAACCACTAATGTTAGCAGAAAATTCTTTCCAAAAGGAATATTTCATTTTTACCTATTTCTGGATTTTTGTTTGTCTTTGCAAGTTCCAAACAGCACCTATGTATGCACAGAGTTCAAGATGGTCTTTTTCTCAAGTGAAATTATCAGAAGACTTTATTTCTACTTTCCAGATTATGAGAGGAAATGAGGTTTTCTCTTGAAATTGTAGAAAAAGTGCATCCAGGAAGAAATAAAGAAGAAAAAAGGAGTGAAGAGGCAGAGGAGTAATTTTACCTGTGCTGGGAGGTTGGGGGGAATTGAAGAAGGTAACATAGAGAAGGAGAAGAAGAACCAGTGTTAGGGAATTATGATGTATGGCTGTCCTAATGCATTTAAATGGTTTGGGGACATAGTGGAGACTTAACAAAAGAATCCAACTGCCTTGTAAATGGTTGAAGTAGCAATCTGTCCATTCTCTCTGCATTCTTGTTGGTCAGTCTTGTCTGACTCTTTGTGACTCCATTTGGGGTTTTCTTGCCAAAGATGCTGGAGTGGTTTGTCATTCCCTTCTCCAGTTCATTTTATAAATAAGGAAACTCAGGCAAATATAGTTAAGTGACTTGTCTAGGGTCACATAGCTGGTAAGTTTTCTGAGGTCTGATTTGAATTCAGGTCCTCTATCCACTGAACCATCTAGCGAGTAATCAGGCTACTCTGTAAATGCTTAAAGCAGCAATCATATTTGTTGGTTATTTCTGTGTCCTAGGATGTAATATATCTGAGCCTTTATTGCAGAGCATACTAACCAGCAAAAGCAAAGAGCTTAGAGAGGAACCTGAACATTGGAAATTAAAAGACAGAGGAAACAAAAGAAAGATAGAACTAGGCTTGTGAATGACATTGCCACATGAGGGCAGTAGCAATAATTCTATAAGCCAGCGTAGCCCATACACTAGGGCAGGGGTGGGAAACGTGGCCTCAAAGCTGCATCTGGCTCTCTAGGTCCTTAAGTGCAGCCCTTTGTCTGAATCCAGTTTCGAAGGACTTTACTTGAAGACCTAGAGGGCCACATGTGGCCTTGAGGCTGTAGGTTCCTAACCCCTGTACTAGGGCAACCAATGCCTCTGTGTTAGGGCCAAGGAAGGGATCCAACCAGGTGCTTGATGATGCAGATGGGGGCAGGAATTTTAGAAGGAGGGGTCCAAGTCCAGTTCAGCTGCATCTGGTTGATTTCTCATCTCCTATGTTCCAGGAAGAGAAGTGCCAGAGACTGGTTAGAGGAAGGCATTGATATGGCTAAGGATTGAGAGTGGACCTTGGATTTCAGTGGTAACTGAGCTCCCAGAGGAGGGAGCTCCCTCTACCAATACATCTCGGTACTTTATCTGCCACTTATAGTAATAAAGAATTTCCTAGCCTTCTAGAAGTTAAATGCCTTGCTCTTGGTCACAGAGTCAGAGGTAAGACTTAAAGTTAGACCTTCCTGGCCTATGTCTAGGCCTGCTCAATGTCTCCTGTGCCATGATACATGAAAGTTTCCAGAAAAGGGGTGGTGTTAGATAGGAAATGGGATGTGTACAGAGCACAGGAAACCTGTTTCAAGGGAGTTTTGGTTTTAAGAATTAATGTTTTTGCTTTTTTTTTTTAGATTATCACTGATGCTATGAATCAGATTTAGTCTCCTATGCCATTTATCAGAATCAGTGTTTTCTGACCCAAAGTGAAGAGGAGAAAAGTTGGTTTTGCTGAAGGATTTGCAACTGAGGGCATGAGTAAGTTTGAAAATGATATGATCAGAAATAGAAGTTACTGCAATTGTAGTAAATACTAGTAAAGTAGTACTCTAATAGGAGAACTTGTTCCCAAAAGATTGATATGGCTAATTCAAATTTTTAAAAGATTTTTATAGATGAGTGGAATGGTCTTATAAAAATAATATCAGAAGCACTAAAGCTGTATTAGCTGAGGTTAGATGAACAACTGACTAACTGAAGCTAGATGAACAGGAATAACAAAGAGAAGATTGATTTTGCTTTGATATTCCTTTTTAATGCTATGTTGGGAGCAATAGGAGGCCCAAGGAGCAGATGGGGTGCATCTTGGGGAAAGATTAGATAATGATAACAGAGGATGATGAGCAGGATGAACTAGTCATTTTTGTTTGGTTTTTGTCTTCTCTTCCAAGGAGAATGATTTTGGGGCTTGGTATAAGGAGAGAGCAAAGATAATCATGGGGAACTGAAGCTGAAGATAAGTGAAGAAACGATTCTACTGCCTTACAGCTTTGAATGAGTTTGTGATCTGACTCACATGAACTACATCCAAAGGTACTGAAAAAAGCTGAGTGATTGCTGAGTCCCTACCGACAACTTCTGTAAGATTAGTGACTAGGAGAGGTGACACAGGACTCTTTCAGAAGAGCAAACGCCTTGATTTTGAAATGTCATTCCTAGGTGAGGACCTCCTGCCCTTTGCTAAGACTCGGAGTTATGGGTTCAAATGGACCAGATCTGCTCTTGGGAGCCTGATTACAGAGGCTCATTTTCTCTTTGTAGTTAATTACTTTAGTCTCCTTCTCCCAGAGAGAGTATAGGTACATTACCCTTTCCAGGTTCTAGGGGAGGAGCCCAGAGGGGCTATGGGATGGCTTTTCTCCAATGCTATGGGTTTGTGTTTTTATGTGTTGCCCTCATGTTAGCAGCGAGTACTTAATGCCCCAGTTCCATTTAGCTAATTGGCATTAATTACCTTTTACAAAGGGATATTTACTTTATAGATATAGGAAGAACAATAATACAACCTCCCCCCCAATACTTGGAGGAGCATTTCCTCCATACTACCTCTGTCACTGTGGAAAGGTGGCTCAGAGTTAATAAAATTTTTTCATAATGTTTGTTGCCTTCCCAGAGTTCATTTCCAAATTCTGCATAGAAGTTGGATGAGCTCTTCTCAAATACCACTGGCCTGCATCTTTTCCTTGTGGCCTTGATAGTAGACTGACTGGCTACAAAATCCCAGCATGAGCTCTGCTCAGAGACCCCAGTTACTTTGCTTATCTTAATCTTTTGAAACCCAGAAAGTCATAGCCATATCCAACCTTCCTCTAAAAGAAGTAAAGGATGGATGCAGTGGAGACAAAGCCCCAGCAGGGCCATGGGCTCCTGTGCTCCCAGCTCCAGGTGAGAGAGGAACAATGATCTCAGTGGCTTTTAGCAGCTCATCCTTCTTCAACAATGGCAAAACAAAGAGCCTGTGCCAGAATGAGCCTGGCTGACTAGTGCCTTTAATTTTTTTTCCTATTGAATGTAATACACATCATAAGAATCTATATCAAGTGGAGAGTATATCATAACAAGGAAAAATAAAATAATAATAATAAAATATTTATTTAGTAATTTTCATTCCATCACTCCCTTAAGGCTCAGAAGTCCCTTCAGACATAGAAACAATCTAGATCCAGAAATTCTAGGAAATACACAATTTAAGTTTGTTCTAGTGCATTTTTTGAATGCCCCTCAGTCCCAACTACATAACCAATCAAAAAGGCTCTTCTTTGCTATGTGGTTAGTATATCAGAACCAGCTGCTGAATGTCTGCTAATGTTCCTGAGTCTTTATGAGGATTTCTTCAACGCAACACTTTATAAATGCTCAAGGACTAGGCTCATTGTCCAGTCCTAGTTACATCCTTTTGTTTCATACCTTCTCTTCCGGCTCCCCCTCCTCCCAATTGCAAGTAAATCTCCAAAATAAAGCTTAAGCCATGTCCACATTTCTCCAAATATAAGTAGCAGGGTCTCCAACTCTGAGTCACTCAGTGTATGGGTGTGAGACAAGCCTTTATTTCTATGTACCATAGAAAATGTACAAGATGTGAAGGAGCCTATGACTAAAACAGAACTAAAAAGTACTCAAATAATCTATCACATTCTACCTCCACCAGAAGGTAAAGACCCTTTGGGAACTGCCTAACAAATACTCCCCCCATCCACCTTCTACCTGCACTATAACTCATGGCAATATCATGGAGGGTTGGCAAGGTCTGGATCTCCATGTTGTGGCTCCAGTCCTCCATCTTCAGAGGCCGTGTTGGCAGGTCTCTTCATTCCCTAAGGAGCTCATTGTTGCAGAAGTCTTTTTCTTCTACTGGGAGATCTGGTCCTTGAACTTTGGACCTCTACCTATGAAGCAATCCACAAGCCTGGGAAAGCTCATTTCCAGAAATGAATATTCTACCAGTAAATGCTCAGAAAATAAAACTGATAAGAAGAAGAAGGTGGCTAGAACTGTAGGTCCAGATACTTCTCTCTGAGGCTTACCATATGCTTCTCCTGCAAGCCACCATTTTCCACCCAGGTTTTAGAGGGGGAGAAATCCCCTCTACATGCCTCTGTTTGATCTAATCTGGCAATCTAAGGGAGAGAAAGTAGGCAAAAGGCATCTGTTTCATAGCTTGCTTTTATAGACCATAGGAAAAGGATGACTCTTGAGAAAAGTCTGTCCTTACTTAATAATAAGGCAACCCCAGACCCTGGGAATTAGTCAGAGGGATCTCTGTGTTCACTCACCGAGCACCAGGAAACATGTCTATCTCCATGAGAGATGCCCTACCGACAAAAGTCCACACTTTGCAATCTCATTAAGTTGATCAGGGAATCATTTATCAGATTAGTCTGGGGCTATGTAGATCAATACCTCCTAAAGAAAAAAAAAGGAAATAAAGACCTATTTCTGCCATTTTAAAATATAGTGTTAAATGTATGCTTTTTGAACATTTAGAAAAGGAAAAAATGAACACAAAGGGCCCACGTGGTTTCATCAAAAACAAGATGTGCCTCATTTCCGTTTTTGACAGGTAACTAGATTTTAGATCACATAGGATATACATAGGATTATAGCTTATCATAGATTTAGAGCTGAAAGGGAACATAGAGATTATATAGTGTAATCCCTTCATTTTATGTATGATGGCTTGAAACTAAAAAAAACATTAAGTGACTTGCTCAGGGTTACACAGCCAGTATGCGTCATATTTGAGCCCAGGTCTTTCTGACTCTGAGGTCAGCTCTTTATCTGCTGTGCCCTATTTATGTTTTTAAAAAAGTATTTAACCAAGTCTTTCATGCTAAGACCTTGTTAACTTTGAAAGGTGGGAAGATTTGGAGTTCCCATTGACCCTGGTAGCAGTATCCACCTGAGCCAGTAGCTATGTGCCCAGAGCAGCAGTGATTTATGGCAGCATCTACACTGAGAGTTAGGAGACAGACTGAGGACAAACTAGATACATGGAGGAAAGGAGGCTCAGGATTCTCCAAGGGCACTGATCCTCTGAGTCTAGCAGAGAACTGCAACTGAGGGAAACAATGAGATTTCCACGAAAGGAGAAAAAGACTTCCAGAAATCAGAAACTTTGAGTTTACCCTTTGGTCACATGTACTGTCTAATTTTGAGCCCACTCGCCCCAGGCACTTGTGTGTGTAAGAAAAGAGTGTACCCTCATTCTGATGGATATTTCTGTAGCAACTATCTTTACTATATCACCTCAATAAATACCCTTTGCCATAAAGGCAGCTACATGGCACCATAGGCTTGGAGTCAGGGAAACCAGAGCACAAATCCAGCCTCAGGCATTTAATAGCTGTGTGATTTTGGGTAAATCACTTAATATCTGTTTGTCTCAGTTTTGTAAACTATGAAATTGGGATAATGAAAGCACCTGCCTCCGAGGTGTGAAGATCAAAATGAGATAGTGTTTGTAAAGTGCTTATCACAACGCCTGAAACAGAGTAAGTGCTAGTTATTATTTTAACAAAGTAATTGTCTGTTTGAAATGGGAAGCACACCAGGGGGGGCTCATAACCCCCTAGTGGTTCTCAGAGTTACCCATAAAACTCTGAGGGAGTTGTTTCAACCACTGTCTGTGTATCTAGTCTGCCAGTTTCTTTGAGAGCTAGGGGAATGAGCCTGGGGTGATGAGGGTTAGGGGTGGTCTTGCTATGTCAGGATAATAATAGCATCTACCCTGCAGGGTTATAGCAATCAAATGAGATAATATCTGTAAAGTAGTTAGCACAGTGGCCGGCACATAGTAGGTCTTATATAAACACTTACTGCCTTCCTCCTAGTGCTATCCAAGAGCATTGTAAAGGAATTTTGAACTGAGTACTTATTTAGGGGCAGGTTGCATTAGGTACTCTTTGAGTTCCTTTTAGACTCTGAAATTTTATGATCTTATAGTCCTACCTACTTATTTTATTGATGTAGAAATCCAGAGAGTGAAAGAACTGTGATCCCAACCCAAGTCTTTCAAAACTAGTACCTTTTCTAATATAATCAATGCAGCACAGATCCAAAATCCATAGTCTCGGTATGTCAATAGGTTGTGTTTACCTCCTTTGAATAGGCCCCCTTTCTATACTGCATGATGCCTGATAAGTGGTTAATCAGTTTTTTCAATAAGGTCTCTTGTTGGGGTGCTCGGTGTCCAGCACTAAGCATGATCGGAGATGTGAATAAAAAGAAGTGACCAGGCCATATGGGTAGTTCAGGGAAGAACCATGAACTCCGTTTAATGATTTTTTGAGGAAGATTTTTATACAGAAAGATGAAAGAATTAAGGTTTTACTATCATTGTCTTAAGCTTGTTAGTTCCCGGAAGTAACTTTAGATAAAGTCAGGTTTTCTGGGCACCAACAGGTCAATTAGCATTCTTAAAGGTATCAACAAAGAGGATACAAAAGAGATAAGACTTCAAAGTAACTTAGGTTTGTTTTGATGTAATTATTGTCTTGAGTATATTGTATCTTGGAACCAACACAGGATTTAATAGGGGACTTGTCTTTTTTAGGTATCTGAAGTTTGGGGGGGAAAGGGCCTGGTTGCAGTCAGGGTCTCAGACAAAAATCTTTTACGTGTAACTCCAGCGGGTCTTTTTAAAGGAGGTGGCCTTATGCAAAGCTGCTAGGCATATCACCAAAAGGCCCTAATTAGAGTACACTATCTAAGTTCTGAATCAGGCCTATTTGGCTCGCCACAATCTCTAGCAAATGGGAACCCACTATATTTATTTTTTCTTTTTTAAATTCAATTTTATTATATTTTTATGTTCAAATTCTCTCCTTTCCACCTCCTTCCCACCCCATCACAAGAAAAAAAGAAAAACAAAATCCACTACAAATAATGTCTAGCCAAAGAAAACAAATGCCCACTTTGGTGACGTTCGTAAAACAAAACAAAACTAAACTAAACAAAAATAATCCTCAATCTGCATTCTAAGCCCACCTACCTACCTACCTAGAAGCACTTGGGGCCATCTCCAGTGGTCCTGATCTGCAGCTGGCCACTGGACCCAAATGGCTCCAGAGGACAAAGTGAGGCTGGTGACTTTGCACAGCTGTGCCTCACTTAAGCCAAGTCATGGCATCACCTTCCTGATGTCATGGTCCTCTTTGAGAATGGACAAACAATAACAACTATGTGTACAAGCATGCAGTGTGTTTCGTTATGAGTCCTCTGGAATTGAACTCACTACTTTCTGGGGCAGTTCAATCTACTTTTCAGTAGCTCCAATGGTCAGAAAGTTTTTTTCCGTGTATGAAGCCAAAATCTGCAACTTTTACCCACTGCTCCTAGTTCTGCTTTCTGAGGCCAAGAAGACACTTCCAATATGTAAGTGTGAATGCTGGAATTTGAAATCCAGTCTCTTAACTCTGAACTATAAATCTAGCACTTTTCAAGAATTATGCTCCTGCCTAGAAGGTGTTTTGAGGGAGGAAGGACCTTCATGGATGCATTCTTGGATCTTAGGCAGCTGGGCAGTACATTTGGTAGAGCAGTGGGCCTGAAGTCAGGATAGACCTGAGTTTAAATCTGGTCTCAGACACTTACAAACTGTATGACTCTGGACAAGTCACTTATCATCTCTGTCTATCTTAGTGTCCTCATTTGTTAAGTGGAGATATTAACAACAGCTATTTCACTGGGTGGTTGTAGGGATCAAATGAAAAAAGACTATGTATTACGTAGTATTTACATAGTAAAGTACTTTACCAATCTTAAAGCATTCTATAAATGCAATTATTCTGAAGAATTAAAGTAAAAATTCCATATATGGTAATAATAATGATGATAATGGTAAAATATTTTAGATATTTGTGGGGAGGACAATAGAGAACAGAATGTCCAGGGGAATTAGACTCTTAATTGATCAGGGCCAAGAGAATAATTGAACTTCATGTTTCTTAATTTCATTAAAGGAAAACATATTTTATTTAAATAAAAATGGAGAGATTTGCTGCCCACTTGTCAATATTCCCAATCAGACCAATAAGGCAATAAGAATTCTACAGCATTGCTAAGCCTTAAAAATAGCATTCCCCTGCTTCTTCACTGGGCCAGCACAAGTGGTGGTGAGTGGTGAGGAATGTTGATTTGACTTATTTTACTACTGCTAAGGGTTTTTGAGGAGAGAGGAGGGGGACTGGAGGAAGGGGGGCAGGAAACCAACTGTGTGGTCACTCTGTAGATCCAAATATGGCATGGGAGGCCAGTGGAAGTTGTCAGAGTGTTCAGACTTGGACTGTCTTTGTCCCCATGGACGTCATAATCACCATCCTCATCAAAACAGTAGACTTTGGGATGCAGGGAGAATCATTTATTCCTTTTAATAGTGTACTTTGTACTGTATCATAGTTAGCTGTTAAATTTTTAAAAAATATCCCTTGTATTCTGAAACAATCTTTCCCCCCCCACGGTACTTTCATACTCAATGTTTAATTTTGATGCTCTGTGGGGGAAAGAGGCATCAGGAAAGACTTCATGCAAAAGGTAGTGGTGTGTGAGCTTATCTTGAAGGAAATAAGAGATTCTCTGAGGTGGCATTGAGCAGGGAGAGAATATTATCTCTACTGGGCAGAGAAAGAAGGCAAAGGACAGAGATTCAGTAAAATCAGATGGTTGGACTAGATAATGCTAAGGCCAACTCTTGCTGTGACATCTTGTGTTCTATATGAGTCTCAGGTCTCTTCCAGTTCTGACAATTTTTGTTTCCTCTTAGAAGATGCTTTCCTTCTCTAACATTCTATGTTCTGTTTTAAAGTCTCCTCCAGCTCTGAGATTATGTAATTCTATCTATGCGATCATAAATCTCAGAGGCCACCTAGTCCAGCCCCCTCACTTGGCAGGTAAGGAAACTAAAGTTACATTTATATAAGCGTCAAAGGCAGTATTTGAACCTAGGACTTAGATCATAGATCTAGAGTTGGAAAAGGGGCCTCTAGAGGTCATCAAGTCAAATCCCTTAATTTTATAGATGAAACCGAAGCAGTAAACAGGGTCCCAGGTAGTGAGACAGGTGGGATTTGAACTCAGATCTTCTGACTCCTAACCAGTGTTCTTTTCACCCTGCCTCCACTCTGTGAGTGAATGGAATCTGGAGAGAGAGAGAAAGAGAGAGAGAGAGAATGATATTTAAACTCAGGTGCTCCTCACTGGCATAACTGAATCATTAGAACGGTGGGGTAGAAGGTGAAGAAAGGGAAGGAAGGGAGAACTGAGGGGGCTGAGACTGTTGCTCGTAAAATATGTCCTCAAGGAGCCAGACTGAGTCATTAGTACTCAATTCATATTTGCCCTAGGAATCCCAAATCTTAAAATTCCCCCACCCGCAGCTGTATCTTCAGCTCTGTCCAAAGGACATGATACATCCTGTTTCCTGAGTGACTCACCAAGTCCTAGCCCTAGAGGTTTGGGGGGGACCTTGTGAGACATCCTTTCAGCACAGGCCTCAGTCATTCGGGTGTATGACTCCAAATACAAAGTACACGGCCAATTGGTGACCCTACAGTCCTATGAATAAAGGTCAAAGTACAGGGCGTCTGTATCAATCCCCGATTTTTCATGGGGGAGAACAATTAGAGAAAATCAAAAGGGAAATTACCCTGTGTCTAAGCACGCTCAGAAGTTGAAGGGGGAAAAAAGCTAAAACCCTAGCCCATTGGGTAGTTTGCCAAGAAACTAACATTTCTTTTTGGAGCTTGGAGGATTTGATGCTTTTGCACACAGAGGCATGAAAACCATTCGTCAGCCCCTCTCTCTCCCCGTCCTCGCATCTCCTCCATTGCCCAAGTCTCTGGCCTCTTATTCCAACCTGCTGCCAAATATTGGGAAACACGCCTCAGCTTCGGATTGATCTCCATTGCCTTTGGTCGCCAAATGGATTCTTTCAGCACCTTTCCCCAAGTTCTCTTCGAGGATCTAGGGGCCAATGGGCAAACCAGAGCCAAATACCTTGTAGGATTCAAAACCGCTATTCTGCAATCTTGCGGAAAATCGGGTATTATTAAACAACTTGAGTTTCTGGGACACTCATTTTCTCAGATTTTTGCTGTCTGCGCTTCCTTGCTCCCAACCTTGCTGGGTTGTGAAATGATTGGGTTTCCTAAGCTCTTTGGCTCTGCCGTAAAAATTTTGCCTCTCGCTGAACTTCTTGGTCTATTCTCTGTGGTTTCTCATCTTCTGTTTCCATTAGGAGTCTTGCTAAAGAAAGACACATTTAAATCCTGTTGTACTGAACAGCTGGGGGTCTTAGCAATGGCTATGGAGTTTTCTTAAAAATGGCAAGAATTTGAGGGAGGGGGCTAGCATAAGCTCCCCTCTGTTCAAACGCTGATAGAAGTTAGTCTATGTAGTGGGAAGAGCACTGGATTTGGAATCGGAGTAACTGGGTTCAAATCCTGTTTCTGCCACTTACTACCTGTGTGACCTTGGACAAATTTCTTACTCTCTCTGAGCCTTGGTTTCCCCATTTATCAAATGAGGAGAATTAGAGTAGATGATATCAAAGGTCCTTTATTGATCTAGTTTCCTGTTTCAGTTTGTTTATCTGTTAAATTTGTACTAGATGACGGCCAGCAGTCCTTTCCAACTCTGAATCCTATGATCCTATGAATGGGAGATTCTCCTCTCAGAAACCTTTACTGTGTTTCTTACATCAGCTCCTTTACTTGGTAGGCATTCTAATCCAGGGCCTTATGATCTAAGGAGGCAGCATGGGTTATTGGAAAGGGTAGTACTGGATCTGAGGTCCCCAGACCATAGTTTAAATCATGGCTTTGACACGTTAGTCTCTTCTATTTGGGCCTCAGTTTCCTCATTTGTCACACGAGGGGGTTGGAATCAGATGAACTCTAAGGTCCTTTCCAGGTCTTCTTAGATGAATAAAAAAGTTTTACTGATGCCTTTTAAAAAATATTAGAGTTGTTTCCAGAAATTGCTTCCAGTCCACCTCTCTTTCTTCCCTGCAAAGAAAAACATTTAGCAAAACCAACAAATATAGTGAATCTGCCTGGTAATTATGTTCTACATTCATTGTCCCTCAAGTCTATATTTTGAAAAGGGAGGTGCATTCCATCCCTTCTTCTCTAGAAACAAGATTGACACTATAATTATTTAGAGTTGGATTGCCCTAAATTATTAGAAGGGCAGCTAGGTGGCTCAGTGGATAGAGCACTGGGCCTGGAGTCAGAAAGATTTGAATTCAAATCTAGCTTCAGACACTTACTAATTGTGTGACATTGGGCAAGTCACTTAACCTGCTTGCCCTAATCTTCTGGTGAAAGAAATGGCAAACCATTCCAGTATCTTTGCCAAGAAAACCCCATATGTGGTCGCAAAAAGTCAGACATGACTCAACAACAAATTTTCAGAAAAACTCTATGGCATTTTCTCTGGACTCCCCCTTTGCACTTATATCTCAGTCTCTCTTGTTTTCATTGTTCCACTTGCTCCCTCCATCCCCCATTAGATGGTAAATGAACATCTGCAGAACAAGGCTTATTTCATTTCTATCTTTGAATCCCTAGTCCTAGCACAGGGCTTTGCATTTACAAGGCTTACTGAATGGTTGCTGAATTGAACTGATTTAATTACCTAACATCTCCTCACCTCCAGCCTGCTTTTCTGTCTGTCCATTTCTCTGTCTGTCTCTGTCTCAGCCTCTATTGCTCTATCTCTGTCTGGCTCCTCAATCCATCCATGATTATCAACATTACCAGAGTCACCTTCATACATGATAGAGTCAACTCTGATTGGGGTCATTCCCATACTTAAATACCTGCCCAGGATAAAACCCAAACCCTATACCCTGGCATTCAAGACCTTCCCCAGTCTGACCCCAGTCAACCTTTTTGGTCTTCTGACGCAGCTTCTATTTTTGTAACTCACTTCCCGCCATCTTGGGTGATTCACTGTTCTCTGAATACACTCAACACTTTTCATCCTCCAGACTCTTTGAAAAGCAACTCCCTTTTGTCTGGAATTCCCTTTTCTCATATTCTGTGCCAACTGAAGCCCGGCTCATAGGCTGCTTCCTCCGAGAAGTTCCATTGCTTTGGGGCCCAAGCCCCACTTCTCTGAAGCTCCCCTGCACTGTTCATCCCCCTCCTCATTCTGACTCAGCACTTGCCTTATTCTGCCTTGTAATCACTAGCATACTTGGCATTTCCCCTTCTGAAGGGTCAGTTCCTTGTGGAGAAGCATTTATCTTTCTGTCTACCTCACTTAGGAGATGAGGAGGCAATGTAATCCAGTGAGGAAAGTACTAGAACTAGAGGTGGAACACCTGTTTTTTTTCTTTTCTGGCTCTAGCTCTGCCCCTTCTGTAAACAGCTGGCGGCATAGCAGACAGAGTTATAGGCCTAGGGACAGGCAGCCATGAGTTCAAATCTGATCTCAGAACTAGGTTAGCTATGTGACCCTGAGCAAGTCACATAAGCTTACCTGCCTCAGTTTCCTCAACTGTGAATGGGGATAATAATAGCATTTATCTCCTGGGGTTGTGAGGAACAAATGAGATAATATTTGTAAAAAGTACTTGATATACAGTAGGCACTAAATAAATGCTTAGTGCCTTCCCTCCCTACTTGTTATCTTCTTTTCATTTCTCATATCTCCTCTTTTCATTTCAGTTTTCTCTCCTATAAGGTGAGGAGTTTAGACAAAATGATCTCTAAAATCCTGTGTAGCTCCAACATCTATGGTCCTTATACTCCCTACTTCCCAAGGAAAGAGGAAAACACTTTGTAAACCTTTAAAGACTAGAGAAATATGAGTTTATTAGGGTAATAGGAGTTATTATATAGGGTATAGGGTATAGAATTATTATATAGGGTAATAGGAATTATTAGGGCAATAGGAACTGATTTCTTCTTTCCTTTGGAGAATGAATATCCCTCAGCCCCGTAGCGCCCCCATAGAGAGGGTGGGAGGACCCAATCCTGTCCTGAGCTGTGTGCTCAGGTAGCAGTTGCTGAATTTCTCATGGTCTGTATAGTTCTTGACTTTCCTGAGGCCAGGGAAGGCCGCCACTTGGGGGTAGGTTTAGGATTGGAGAGAAAGTGGGGGGAGAAGGGTTGAATTTGAGTTCTCTTACTTTCATTTTCAGGCTGCTGCCTAAGCTATGGAAATACTGGGTTATTCCCAACCCACTGCTGGGCACCAGCATCTGGCTGAGTTAATTGTGGATTTTTAAGAAACCCCGACTTGGGGGTGAGAGGGTGCCAGGAATAGACAACGCTGGGACTAAGTGAGAACAAATGGGGTTTTCATAGCCGATCCTCTGTCCCTTTATTATATTCAATGGCAAGATGGAAGCGTGGGGAAAGGCACCACCGTGAAGCATATCTTGTCCAGAGCCAAGGGAGTATACCAACAGAGTCATGGGCCAGAATGTCAGAGCAGCCTTAAAAGAGTCAGTGTCCAGAAGAAGGGAGGTAATCCTTCTGTCATCTTCTGCTTGGTCCGACCACATCTGGAGGATTTCATGTCTGGTTCTGGATACTGCATTTGAGGAAGGAGATGGGTAAGAAGGAACACATTCAGAAGAGGGTGACCAGGATCGTTAGGAGTAGAGATCATGCAAATGAGTGAAAGGACTAAATAGTTTTAACCTGGAGAAAAGAAGACTTGCGTGGATGGGGGGGTGAGATGAGATGTTTCCAAATATTTGAGAAGCTGCTTCCCCCATACAACACTAGTTTTTCATGGCCCCTGAGGGCAAAAAAAGTGTCATGTCAAGAAAAAGAGACCCGGATTCACAGTCAGGGGGCCTGGGTTCAAATCCTAGCACTGCCATTTAATACCAGGTGACAAGCCATGTCATTTCTTTGGATCTCCATTTCCTCATCTGTAAAATGAAAAGGGTTGGGGAAGTTGGCTTCTAAATCTATGATCCTGTGATCCCATTTATTTGGAGGAACAGATGGAAATTGTACTGAAGTTTTCGGCTCATTGTAAGGAAACCCTCTGTAATGTGAAAAGTTCTCCAGAAGAGGGAAGGATAACTTTGGGGTTTCCCGTCACTAAAATCATTCCATAGACCTAATGTGCCTCCTGGGGACATTCTTGACCAGGTACGAGTTGAACTTGATGCCCTCTGAGATCTCTTACAGCTCTGAGATCCTGGGATGCTGTCCTCAGACAGAGAAGCAACTGTGTATGGGCACCACATTGGAACTTGTGGCTTCTCCCTCAGGGTTAAACTTTGAGCAGAGGCTTAGTGAGGATGCTGCAGGAATGATTTATGACTTTAAATGTCATTTTCCCTTCATAGGACTCAGTTTCCTTCTCTGTTAAATGAGGAATTGACCTAAATGAGCTCTGAGGTTCTTTCAATTTGGTCATTCAGAACTGGAAGGGACCTTAGACAAGATCCTCTCATTTTATAGAGGAAGAAACTTAAGATCCAGGACGGGAAAGTGACTTGCCTTAGGTTATGTAGTGAGTTAGTGACAAAACCAGGTGTCTGGAGTCCCAGGAGTCCCAGGTCAGTCCTGTGCTTTGTCTGACAACTGCCTGGACTCTTTTGACCATTCCTCTCACCATCTCTATCCATCTCTGCTGATACTTTTTACTGCCTTGGCCTAGTCTGACATTGACCAAAGTCTTGCTTTGGGCCTACTTTTTGTGGGTTTATAGACAGTAACTTAATTTTCTCTTTGTTTAGAGGAGACAAGAGCTGGGGGGCAGGAAATGGTAGAGTGGGGGGAATGGGGACTTCTTTAGCTCAGTGGGCGGCTCTGTGCTCTAACCTGGGATTCCAGGGTTACAGTTGCTTGCCTTGGGGAAGGAGATTTCACTGAGACTTAGCCAGGTGTCAGAATGCATTACATGTGAAGTCCTTTGGCAGCAACGGGGAGGAGCACATGTCCCCAGAGAAAGGAACCATTCCAGCCAGTTTGTCAAAGAAATTACATCAAGCATGCCTGACTGGTAAGGAATGTAGAAATGTATATATATCCCTCATTTTTGTGTAACAGTTTATATATTGAAAATGTTTTTTTTGTTATTCTGAATTTGACAAATACCAACAAACAGGAACATCTTCCTATACAAAGAAGAACAGAAAAAGAGGATTGTGTATGAAACTATGAATATTACATATTTAAAAATATTTGTAAATTTAAAGTTAATTCCAAGGATGTGATATTTGTCTTTGTGTCCTTTAAAACAGGCTTCTATTTTTTCTTCTGTGTATTTTTACGTTTCATTGGCCTTTTTTTTTTTTAATCCACAATGGCAAGTCCTTTCCCATCCCACCCCCTCCAACTTGGCTTTTCCTCATTCAAATGTTCTTCCTTGGTAACAAATAATAAAAGTCAAGTAAAGAGGGGGGCGGAGCCAAGATGGCGGCGTAGAAGCAGCAACACATCGCAGCTCTCACATAGCCACCCCAAAATACCCATAAAATAGGACTCTAAACCAATCCT
>JAQQSU010012300.1:0-11956 GCA_028627135.1 Pseudochirops cupreus
ATATACATACATACATACACACACACATCTATACATAGGAATCTATATCTAATCTTTCCTCCAACTACTCTAACACTGAAAGAGGTCTCATGATTTACAAATATCATCTTTCCATGTGGGAATGTAATCAGTTCAACTTTAATAAGTCTCTTATGATTTCTCTTTCCTATTTACCTTTTTACACTTCTCTAGATTCTTGCATTTGAAAATCAAATTTTCTATTCAACTCTGGTCTTTTCATCAAGAAGGTTTGAAAGTATTCTATTTCACCCAATATTCATTTTTCCCCTCAAGTATTATACTCAGTTTTTCTGGATAAGTTCTTCATTTTAATCCTACATCCTCTGACCTCCAGAATATCATACTCCAGGTCCTTCCTTAAATCCCTTAATGTGGTAGCTGCTAGGTCTTGTGCTATCTGGATTGTATTTCTACAGTGCTCCAATTGTTTCTTTCTGACTGCTTGCAATATTTTCTCCTTGACCTGGGAACTATGGAATTTGGCTCTAATATTCCTAGGAGTTTTCCTTTTGGGTTCTCTTCTAAGAGACGATCAGTGAATTCTTTCAATTTCTATATTACCCTCTCATTCTAGAATATCAGGGCAGTTTTCTTTGATAATTTGTGGACAGATGATGTCTAGGCTCTTTTTTTGATCATGGCTTTCAAGTACTCCAATAATTTTTAAATTATCTCCCCTTGATCTATGTTCCAGGTCAGTGGTTTTTTTCAATGAGATATTTCACATTGTCTTCTTTTTTTTCATTCTTTTGGTTCTGTTTTATACTTTCTTGATTTCTCATCAAGTCATTAGCTTCCATTTGCTCTATCCTAATTATTAATGAATTATTTTCTTCAGTGAGCTTTTGGATGTTCTTTTCCATTTGATCAATTCTTCTTTTCCAGGAATTCTTCTCACTGCCTTTTTGGTCCTCTTTTGCCATTTAGGTTAGTCCATTTTTAAGGTGTTATTTTATTCAGTATTTTGGGGTTCTGCTTTAGCAAGCTGTTGATTCATTTTTCATGATTTTCTTACATCACTCTCATTTCTCTTCCCACTTTTTCCTGTACTTATCTTACTTGATTTTCAAAATCCTTTTTGAATTCCTTCATGGCCTGTGACAAATTCATAGTTTTCTTGGAGGTTTTTGATGCAGGACCTTGAACTTTGTTGTCTTCTTCTAGCTGCATATTTTGATATTCTTTGGTACCAAAGTAAGATTCTATGGTCTGAATTGTTTATGTTGTTTACTCATCTTCCCAGACAAATATTTGACTTTCTAATTATTCTTTGTCAAGGTAGGACTCTGCTTCCAGTGGGGGTGGGATAGGGGTGAGTGTATTGCCCCAGGCTTAAAGAGTTTTGTATCAGCTCTGATCACCCACTGTCTGTGGGCCCAGAGCTCCAGAAGCAGCAGCTGCTGCTTTTGCTACTGCTACCTCTGCCATCCCTGGACCCTGAATCTCACTACTCCTTTAACCAGGTGCCACAGAGTTCCCACACTGGCCTTCTATGCTGTCGCCTGTGCTTGGTGGTCGAGAAGTCTTGAAACCACCACAGCTGCCAGCAATTCAGTGTCTAGAGGCCTGCTCCAGCCCTGTCTGCACCATTGTGGCCCATACTGGATTATGCTCAGCAGCAAGCCTGGAATATACCTTTTCTGTTGACCGTACACTGTCTTGTGTTTCACTCTGTCATTTTGTGGGTTCTTCAGCTGCAGTGTTAGTTTAGAGTCATTTTTACAGGTATTTGGAGGTGTTTGGGAGAGAGATCAAGCAAGTCTCTGCTTTTACTCCATAATCTTGACACCACCACATCTTTTAGATTTTGAGGTAGACTTGGAGACAGAAATACAAAGAATGAAATAGTCCCTATTCTGCATTTGGAAAAGAAAACCATAAGTATTTTGACCCTTAACCATTTCTTTATTTAATAAAAAAGGTTTCTTTGTTGTCATGACCCTCAAACTTCAGTCTCTGATGCCCACATCAGGGAACACTATTTGTGAACTATAACAATGATTTTCTAGAGACTAATTGTCATAATTGTCATCTTTTCATTAGATTCATCAGAGTGAAGTACACTGGTATATACACAGGTTTTCAGTCCAATTATGATGTCATTCTGAGGTTTTCTTGCTCCCCTTTAGGATCCACAGTCCTTTTGGGGAAGTAATTTTTGTACATGTGCACTTTACAAATAGTCTTGAAGAAAGACACTGGCTTGATAATGCCAGATACTTGTAATGAGATGGCATGAATGTGATTTCTTATCTCTGTAAGGCTTCTCTCATGACTGGGGGAGCTTAAAGTTGCTACATGATTACCAACATGGACTTAAATCCAGTTTTATAGGCAAGTGTGCAAAAGAGAAAAGTATATACTATTTTAAAATATGATGTACGATGGTATGGTATAAAGAGCTTTGGATTCAATATCAGAAAACCTGCATTCTACTCCTCATTCTGCCACACACTTGATGTATGACAATAGAACAATCATGTTACCTCGTATTGGCTTTCTCATCATATAAAAAATAAGGGGGCTAAATAAGTTATCTAAAGTCCTTTCAAGGTTAAATGACCTATCACATTATTGTGTGAGATAATTCTAGAAATTACATCAAATATCTGAAAGTATCTTTCGGGGGAAAGAAAAGATGAATATGAAAGGCAATTACTTACCAAAGATATAGAAGATATAAGGCCAGCCAAGGGAGTGAGAGATGTATCCACCCGCAAAGAAGCAAAAGACATTTGAAACAAAAAAACCTGATTGGATGATACAGAATAGAGTTATAGCTCTGTAAGTTAAATATAATGCAACTTCCTACAGACCAACCCAGACATAAACAACTACCATTTTAAAATAGCACAGTATTGAGATTAATTGAGAAAAAACAAATTTAAAAAATATACAGACTTCTGGATTCTAGTTTCATTTTTATCACAAACTTGTAACATCTTTGTTCTACTGGCCTAAATATGAAAAAGGGAGTCTTGGAGAGGATGAGAATGCAATGCAACCTTTGTAATTGTGAATCCTTACCACCAATAAGAGTTCCAAATAATCGGCTACGTTCCTTGGGATGAGCCCATTTTCTCCAAAAACAAGGAAAAGATACCCTCACAAGACCCTGAAATGAAAATAATAAATTTTGTAATCCTTGATCCCTGAATGGAGTAAAATAATTCTACATCCTTCTCAAGGTTACATGGAAAGAATCTTGGTACCTGGAAAATGCCCTGTGTCATTCGAGTCAGAATGATCCAAATCATTCCCTGAGATGCTGCTAATGGTGTTAAAATGGTCATAATGGAGGTCATTACTAATCCAATCCCTAAGACTTTTCTTGCTCCAAGCACTCCAGCTAAATATCCACTTGGAATTAATGTTAATAGAGAGCCATAGGCATGAGAACTGATAATGATGCCCTGAATTTCCGGATTCCAATCAAACACAGGAACCTGAAAGACACAGAAATCTCATTTTTTTACAGTTCTTTCGTGAGAGAATCAGTAGTTCAGCTAGTCCTGGAGAGTACCAAATAGAATAACATCAGAGATATGAAAGACATGTTATAATGTAAGACAAAGAATATTGCATTTAGTGTCTGAGGCCCAGGGTTCAAATCTATTCTCTGCTATTTACTACTTACTACAGGTTTGACTGTATTGGTTTTTTCATGCCTTCTTTTTCTGAGACTCTTTTATTTTCTGATATCTGACCATGGACACTTCACTCCAACTGTCTAGCCCTTAGTTACCTCATCTGTACAATGAACAAGTTAGCTTGATGGGGGGGGGGGGGGAGGGTAGGAAACTTTTCATGTTGGAAGGCCATATTAATATTTAGCTGTAATCAAATAAGGATGCATTCAAGAAACTTCAATTAGATATACTCTAAAATGCATAGTATTTTGTAAAAATTTACAATGTACTTAAAACTTTCAAAAAATGAGAATAATTTGTTAATTTTTAGATAAATTAACTTTTTAATGACTTTGTTCTGCCTGATTTTTGTTGGAAAGCATTGGAATATTTTGTTGCAGCATGGAAGTCCACAGTTTCAGTTGATCCTCTAGATGGGTATCAGTCATTTGTGAAGTTAAAGGCATCTTCATTTGGATTGGGTAGGAGAATGTAGATTTGTAGCAATAAGTAGTTGAAAAGCAAGAAAGCATTTTTCTGACATGTTGCCAAAGATGTGGTTATGCTACTCCGTTTTTCCATATTTCAACTGCATCTTTGTTACCATCAAACAACGACTTTGAAATACCATCCACTGAGAGCTCAATCAGTTCCATCTGTAGTTTTTTAGGTGCCTTGGTGATATCAAGTAGGTAAAGCTGAAATGCTAAATTGAGTGTGATGTTATGATTCTCAAAGTCAGTGAACTTTTCATTGAATTCTCCGATTAATAGGTCTGTAACAGCTGTATATTCTTCAAACAAATCACATATATTATCCTGCTCATCAATGACCTTTGCTAACTAGGGAAAAAATTTGTCCAAAATTTCCTTTTGAAGATGAAAAAAGAAAGCTTTTCTCAAAATGCTTGGATTTCTTTGCCATATATCATATACAGATTTAGTTTTACCTTGCAAAGAAATATTCAGGTTGTTTTGATTTGGCATATCACACAGAAATGCAGCATTCCTACAGAAATCTTCTATCAGCAATTCACATTGCTGATTCTGTTCTTCATAAAATTTAACTATCTGTTCTTACAGGGATAAAATTTTGGCTCACATCTGTTCCTGTGATAGCTAACACACTTTAGAATAATATGGCAAGTCCACACTGTATCATTGTCCAACTTTAGCATGTTAAGAAACTGAAAATGTCATGATGCATTTGCACAAATATAGTTAATACTACTTACATCTTGTTGCAAAGTGTCACTCAAAATAATAGCTTTAGCACAGAGATTTTGTTGATGCAAGACACAATGAAAAGAAATGAAAGAATCTGGATCTGATAATATGTTTTCTTTTAATCTGTGCAATAAAACTTTCATGTTTTCCTGTCATGGAAGGCATACCATCTGTATGTATACTCACTAAATTTACCAAATTCAGTCCAACTTCACCACATTTATCTTGGAAGTTGTTGAAGATTTCGACCCCCTATGTTCTGTTTACAAGAGTGCCCAAAGTAACTCTTTGCAGCAAAGAAAACCTTCTGTTATGATCTGAATGAAGTATAAAACCTATGCCAAGTCAGTAGTATCAGTTGATACATCCAAAGCGACTGAATAACATATATTTTCCTATTGAAGTATCACATGCTGCTGTTCTACTAAGTTGAAGACTAATTCATGCCACTAATCAATTACATTTCTCCTTGAAAGAGTACTTTTACTTTGTACTCGTACTTTGAAATGTTACCAGGGTGTAAGCATTTGACAACTTTAACAATGCATTCTTTCACAATTTCTACATTTCTGAAAGGCTTCTCTTTTTCCCCAAATATATAAACTACTTTATAAGTTGCTTCAGTAGCATTATTTCCAGGTCTTATTGCTTATTGAAAGAATTATCTCTGCTTTTGTTTTTCATCTTTTAATTTTTGAAATACAACTTTTTATGCCTCTTCCTCTAATTTAAAACATATGTGGTCCTTCTGGGTGTTATATTGCTGGAGAGTATTGAATTTCTTTAATGTTGATATTACAGTATCAGAAAGTAAGAAAATCATCATATCTTTAGCTGAAACCACGTAATATTGCAATTCTCAAGTCTCATTTAAAAAAAATCTCTTTTCTTCCTTCAGCATTCTCTTGGTCTTCTTTGACACACTGGGCTGTTAAGCAGATAGAATTTTTATAAGTACTGTCAAGTTGTGCAAATATTCACAAATTCCATTTCAAACAGAAACACAGGGAACTATTGTCAAAAACTAACAGATTAGTGGAGTCAAGATGGCAGCGTAGAAGCAAGAAAACTTGGCAGCTCCCCTCATAACCATCTCAAGTACCTATAAAATGTGACTCTATACAAATTCTAAAGCTCCAGAACCCACAAAATGACAGAAAAACAAAGCTCCTACTGAAGGCTGCCTGGCAAGTGGACAGGAAGGGTTCATCACAGCACAGTGGGAGGCAAGCCCAGCCCCACGGGGTTTTAGGAGCAGGGTGGCCAGGACAAGCCGCAGCTGGAGCATTTGGGAGAGGGGATCACTGGCAGCTGTGGCAGTTTCCAGAATTACGAACCCATAAATGGCAAGGACAAAGTGAAAGGTCAATGGAACTCAGTTGAATTTGGGCGGGACAGAGGAGTGGGGCCAGCCATCTGCCACCAGAGCCAGAAGTGGGGGAAGTGAGGCCCTGCAGCTGCATCCATGTGGCTGCTTCAGAGCTCCATGACTGCAGATTGCAAGGGGGCCAAGCAACCATTCAGAGGCTAAGTGCTCTTGCCTCAACCTGCCTGGATCATGATCATGGTCTTGGGTGGTGGTCCTGAGGTACCTGACCCGTGAAACAAAGCTGGTAAGGGCTGTAGAAATGGCGAACTCCTAATACCTCCAGCAGCTGTGAAAACCCCAGTGATTTGGGACAAAGCTTTCCCCTCTGGAAGCAGAGTCCCACTGCAGCACAGAGCTAAAAAGTCAAGTAATTGAATGGCAACATGAGCAGGCAAAGGAAGCAAAGTAAGAACAGCAATCCAACTTTAGATTCCTTCTTTGGGGACAAAAAAGATCAAAGGATGGAACAGGAGGAAGACAACACAGTCAGAACTCCTGCACCAAAAGCTTCCAAGAAAAATATGAACTGGTTGCAATGCATAGAGGAGCTTAAGAAGGATTTTAAAAACCAAATAAGAGAAGTGGAGGAAAAACTGGGAAGACAAATGAGAAGGATGCAAGAAAATCATGAAAAGAGAGTCAACAATCTGACTGAAAAAAATAACACCTTAAAAAATAGAGTAACTCAAATGGCAAAAATGGGCCAAAAAGCCAATGAGGAGAAGAATGCCTTAAAAAGTAGAATTTGCCAGATGAAAAGAGAATCTTAAAATCTCACTGAAGAGAATAATTCCTTCAGAATTAGAGTGGAGCAAATGGAAGCAAATGACTTTATGAGAAATCAAGATACTATTAAACAGATCCAGACAATTGAAAAAAATAGAAGGCAGTGTGAAATATCTCATTGAAAAAAACCACTGACCTGGGAAATAGATCCAGGAGAGTCAATTTAAAAAATTATTGGACTATCTGAAACCCATGATCAAAAAAAGAACCTAGGTATCATCCTTCGAGAAATTCTCAAGGAAAATTGCCCTGATATCTTAGAACCAGATGGCAAAATAGAAATTGAAAGAATTCACCAATCACCTCTTGAAAAAGGTCCCAAAAAGAAAAATCCTAGGAATGTTATAGCCAGGTTCTGGAGTTCCAAGATCAAGGAGCAAATATTACAAGCTGCCAAAAAGAAACAATTTGAATACTGTGGAAACACAATCAGGATAACCCAGGATTTAGCAGCTTCTACATTAAGGGCCTGGAATATGATATTCTGGAGATCATAGGAGCTGGGATTAAAACCAAGAATCACCTACCCAGCAAACCTGAGTATAATGTTTCAGGGAAAAATATGGTCATTCAATGAGGTGGAGGACTTTCAAGCATTCTTGATTGAAAAACCAGAGCTGAATAGAAACTTTGACATTCAAATAGAAGAAGCATGAGAAGGTAAACAGGGAAAAGAAATCATAAGGAACTTATCAAAGTTGGACTATTTATGTGCCAAAATGGAAAAAAATAATTGTAACTTATGAAACTTTTCTCAGTATGAAGATGATTGAATGGAATATAAATGTATATATGTATGTGTGTATGTATATATATATACACACACACACACACACACACACACACACACACACACACACATTTATCTATGTAGGAGGGTATATATGTGTATGAATACATATGTGAGTATGTGTATATATGTACAGGTATACATAGACAGAGGACACAGAATCAATTGAATAGGAAGAGATGATATTTAAAAAGTGAAACTGAGAGCTGGGAGAGGAATATAATGAGAGGAGATAGAGAGAGACAGAATGGGGTTAACTATCTCATATAGAAGAGGCAAAGGATAACTGTTCCAATGGAGGGAAAGAACAAGAAGGCCAAAGGGAATGGGTCAATGTTACTCTCACTGAATTTGGTTTAGGGAGGAAATGACATACACTCTACACTGGGTATCTTGCCCTGCAGGAGAGTAGGGGGGAAGGAGATGAGAAGGGGGATGATGGAGGGGAAGGCAGGTTGGAGGGTGGAGGGTTGTTAGAAGCACACAGATTTGTTAAGGGACAGGGACAGAGTAGAGACTAGAACAAGTGGGGGGTTGGATAGGATGGAGGGAAATATAGTCAGTCTTTTGCAACTTGTTTATTGCAGAGATGTTTTGTGTAATTACACATATACAGCCAGTATTGAGTTGCTTGTCTTCCCAGTGAGGGCAGGGAATGAGGGAAGAAGGGAAAGAATCTAGAATTAAAAGCTTTAAATCACATTTTTAATATATATATATATATATTATTATTATTATGTATATGCAACTGGGAAATAAGAAATACAGGCACTGGGGTAGGGAGATCCACCTTGCCCTAATAGAAAGTCAGAGGGGTGATGGGGGAGGATATAGGATAGAGCAGATTGGGGGAGGGGGTTTACAGTGGGGTTGCTGTTTTGGGGTGGTGGGTAGGGACAAAATGGGAAGAAAATTTGTAACTCAAAATCTTGTGGAAATGAATGATGTAAACTAAAACCAAACAAACTTAATTAAAAAAATTTTTTTGTTAAACTAACGGGTTAACATACTCAACCCCTATAAACTCCTATCAACTAGCCTTTTTTGGTAGTGGTTTCAGTCAGGCAGGGAGAAGTTAGAATTAAATAATGACTATAGCAGTTGTCAATTAACCCTTATGGCTTACTAATGTTCTAATTGTGCAGCTCAATCTCAGAAGATTATTTAATTGAAGCTTATTTTATTCTTTGATATTTTAAATGCTTGTTTAAAAATATAAATATAAAAGACAAATAAAATGTATTAATAAAAATAAAAGAATTTGTTCTGTAAAATTTGAATTCAATCAAAAGACTGCATTTAAGGCCACATGTGACTCTAAGGTTACAGGTTCCCCAATTCTAGATTAGATGATCTCTAAGAGTTCCTTCAGAGCTATGAATCCTAGAATTCTCCCCACCCAAGTTTTTGTCCTTCCAGGGAAATACAGTTGCCAATAAATTTGCCCTTACCTTCCCTTCCTCTATAAAAGAGAAAAATAGGAGAGGCAAGGTCAAAGTAATACATGAAAGAAGAAAGGGAGAGAGTATAACTGTAATAGACATGAAGAGAGTACCTACTATATGCCAGGCACTGTATAAATATTATCTCATTTGATTCTCACAAAGACAAAACAAAACATTGTGAGATAGGTACTTTTATCCCCATTAACAAAAGTTGAGTTCTCTGCCCAGGTTCACAGAGCTAGTAAGAATATCAGGATACATTTGAACTCAGATCTTCCTGACTAAAAGCCCAGTACTCCATACACTGTGTCACCTAAAAAACTTATTACCCATTCCAAAGAAGAAGAGTCTCTTTAAATTTTACCTTAATCCCTAGGAGCAGTCATTGAAAGTCAAGCAAGAATGCTATAATTTGAGTTAGACTATCTTATTTGAAGGTAGATGCTAATATCATGGTATCTTTACAGTGCTTTTCCTCCTCAGTTATCCTTTCTGTACAATGAGACAAGTCTGTCTCAGAGCTTCCAAGAGTTCTGCCATTCTATTTGCTGAGAAAAATTTAGTATTTCTCCATTGCCTACAAAACAAAGCCCAAATCTCTTAGCCTTGCATCCAATGACTCCATCATACCTCTCCTACAGTATGCCATAGCCCTCCCTCATGTATCTAACACTCTAGCGCAAATAGACTATTCATTAAACCCACATTAACAATGTGTTTTTATATAGTTAACTATATCTTGAAATGTCTATTCCTTTCAATCTAAACTTGCCATCTTAACCATGCTTCTAGATTCAAATTTCATCTGTCCATTTAGTTCTCTTTTATGCCCATACCCAAAATTGATTTTTCTTTATCTGAGCTCAAATGGCATAATGTGTGTAAAATTCTTTAAAAAATTTAAACTACTATTTTAATGTCCATTATTATCTTACAGATTTTTGTATTAAAATTCCTTTTTACATGAATTTAAAAGGTATTCAAATATGTAGATCATTAATCTCATCCACATACACATTAGAATGTAAACATTTTAGGAGTTACTAAAATGTAAATACAACATAGTGTCTTTCTTCAAATATTTTAGTAACTCAATCTCTAGCATAGCATAGCAAACTAGTTAATTAATATTTTCTTTTTAAAATGTTTATTTTAGTTTTCAACATTCATTTCCACAAGATTTTCAGTTGCAGTTTTTTCTCTCCCCATCTTTTCCCTACCTCCACCTCAAAATAGCAAGGCTACTTTCCCTCTCCCCAATCTGTTCTCTTTTGTATCCCCACCCTTCAAACTCCTAACTTTCTAGTAGGACAAGATGGGTTTCTATATCACAGTACCTGTATATCCTATTTCCCAGCTGCACATAAAAAAACAATTTTTAAACATTTGTTTTTAAAACTTTGATTTCCAGATTTTCTTCCCCTCTTTCTTCCTCATCCACCCCCATTGGGAAGACAAGCAATTCAATATAGATTGTACATGTATAGTTACCCAAATCATTTCCATAGTAGGTATATTGTGGAAGACTGACTATATTTCCTTCCATCCCATCCTGACCCCCAATTATTCCACTTTTCTCCTTTGACCCTATCCCTTCTCAAAAATGCTTGCTTCTAATTATCCTCTCCCCCAATCTGCCTTTCCTTCTATCATCGCCCCTCTTATCCCCTTCCCCCCTATTTTCCTGTAGAGTAAGATACCCAGTTGAGTGTGTATGTTATTCCCTCCTTAGGCCAAATTCAATGAGAATCAGGTTGTCCCATTCCCTTTCACCTTCCTGCTCTTCCCCTCCATTGTAACACTTTTCTCTTGCCTCTTTTATGTGAGATAATTTATCCTAAAATCTATTGCTCCCATTCTTTTTCTTCCAATGCATTTCTCTCTCACATCTTAATTTTATTCTTAGACAACATCCCTTCATATTCAATTCATCTGGTGCTCTCTGTCTATGTATACATGAACATGCAAATGCCCACACTCACATATACATGTATATACACATATATCCTTCTATACATACATATATATGAGTTCCAATCATCATTTTTCCATGTAGGAATGTAAATAGTTCAGCTTTAATAAGTTCCTTATGATTTCTTTTTTTTCCTGTTTACCATCTCATGCTTCTCTTGCTTCTTGTATTTGAAAGTCAAATTTTCTGTTCAGCTCAGGTTTTTTCACCAAGAATGCTTGAAAGTCCTCTCTTTTATTGAATGACCATATTTTTCCTTGTAGCATTATACTCAATTTTTCTGGGAAGGTGATTCTTGGTTTTAGTCCAAACTCCTTTGACCTCCAGAATATCATATTCCAAACCGTTCAATCCCTTAATGTAGAAGCTGCCAGGTCTTGTGTTATCCTGATTGTGTTTCCACAATATTCAAATTGTTTCTTCGACTGCTTGCAGTATTTTCTCCTTGACCTGGGAACTCTGGAATTTGGCTATAATATTTCTATGTGTTTTCGGAGGGGGCGGAGCCAAGATGGCGGCGTAGCAGCAGCAACACATCGCAGCTCTCACATAGCCACCCCAAAATACCCATAAAATAGGACTCTAAACCAATCCGGGAACTCCAAAACGCACACAAAGATACTTCCCACTAAAGTCAGCTCAGCTAAGAGGAACCGTATCAGCTCTGCAAACCGAAACCAGCCTGGCCTGAAGCCGTGGCTGTGCCCCGGGGGCGGCT
>JAQQSU010012301.1:0-11956 GCA_028627135.1 Pseudochirops cupreus
GGGCGGGGGAAAGACGGGGAGAAAATATGTAACTCAAAATCTTGTGGAAATGAATGATGCAAACTATAATAAAATTTAAAAAAAAAGAAAAAGAAAAAAAATTATTGAAGAAAAATAGAAAAAAGTAGTTAGGAAGGTAGAAAGAAAGTCATAAGAGCCATTTGTCAAAGAAGCAAAAGGGGAAGAGAGTTTGAAGAGATCAGGGGTGGTAAACAGTGAAAACCAAAAGGACTAAGTAAAGGTTATTGGATTTGATGATTAGGAAGCTGAAGTGGGTGGTATTATGCGTCCATTGGCACTCTTCTAAAATGGTCGCTCACAGATAATCAAGTCAGGATTGCAGAAGGCGAGGTAGAATGAGGAAGGTAAGGAGTTATTAACATCGGATTATCTCAATCAATGACAAAATTCTGAGGAATAGAGTGAGGACAAGTCAGTTGCTGGGAAAGAGTGCCCTGTACTAGAGCATAACAAGGAGATATGACCCAAGGGCAGTGGTTTCTCAGCCTTAAAGATCCCCAGCTCCATGAAGGCCTATTCCATACATGGTTATAAGTACATCTTCTCTAGGGAATGAAGAAGGGACAAAGAGATACACTGAGCCATCATGTATCCTTGCTAGTTATTAATATCCTTTCATAAACAATGTTCATAGTACTTTGAGTTCTCATATTTGTAGATCATTAGGCCCGACCCAGGACAGAGATTGTCAGTGATCTTGGAGAGAGGAATTTCAGTACAATTGAGGAGGAAGAAGCTATATTGCAAGGGACTGAGAAGTAATTGATTAGTGAATAAGTAGAAGAGAAAGTACAGATTACTCTAAGAAATTTGACGTTGAAGAAAAGGGTCATTGAATAATCAACTTTCAGAGGGAATCTCAGTGGCCATATGATTCAACCTATCCCTGAAAGGGACCCCCATTACAATACACCTGATATATGGTCATCCAATCTTCGTTTGGAAATTTCTAGTGAAGAGGAACCCACTTTCTCTAGAAGCAGTTTATTCCATTCTTGAATAATTCTAATTGTTAGGAAGTTGGGTTTTGGGGAGGCAGGGTGGAAGGCAATTTCCTCCTTAAATCAAGCCTGAATTTTTCACTTTGCAATTTTCACTCTTACTTCTCGTCATGCCCACTGGGGCCAAAGAGAAAAAGTCTAATCCTTCTCCCACATCAGCTTTTCATGTACTTGAAGATAGCTATCATGTGGCCAACGGGTCTAGGCAAAACTTCCCTAGTTCCTTCATCTGGTTCAAAGATGACATGGACCCCAGGCCCTTCACTGTCTGTAGAGAGATGTGGTGATAGCTTAAGGAGATAGCAAAAATCAAAGGAGGTTTGTTTAGGATGGAAGTTAGCAGAAGGTACAGACAAGTTTAGTTATACAAACAAGTAACCGAATTTAAAATATAGAATTTTTCTTAAAGAGTAGAGGGCCATCATTTAAAATACAGTTAGACATACAGGAGCAAGAAAACAATATATGCAGCAACTACAACAATGTAAAATGGAAAGAATGAAATGCCAAAAAATCAAAAGTAACTAACAAAATTATAAAGAGACGAGCAAAGACACCCCTGATCTACCCCTTTTTGGAGATCAGAGGGTCGCAGGTGTTATACATTGTACATGTTTGCGGACTTTTTCCGTGTGTTAATTTTTTTTTGACTCTAAAAAAATAGTAGGAGGAGTAGGAGGGGTACATGAGATGTTATGGTGAGTTAGGAAACAAAAAATATCACTAAAAACATTTAAAATTGCATTCACCTATTTTGGCAAAAAAGAGTAGATATTTAGAGACCTTACATGGCAAAGAACTAACCTTTTGAGGACATTCTTTAGTAGAAGGTCAATGTGAAGATTAAAAAACAACACTCTTAATATGAAAAAGGGTGGGGTTGAAAAATGAAGAGCAACAAAATGAAAACAGAAATTATTATCGGGCACCACTTAAAGGGGCAGTCTTCTTAATTAAGCAGTTTGGCGTGCAAGCAATTGGGAAGTTCTGCAATAGCATGTATAAAGGGCATTATCTGAGTAGATTCTCCCATTACAAGTATATGAAGCAGGTAAAATGCCAGACAGAAGAAAGGAAGGAAGCTGGCTGGTTCTACCTGTGTTAAAACTATAAATGTGGGTGGAGACTTTATATTCCCCTTGCCAATCCTTCCTATTTTGGGGGGAGCACTGCGGAAGCATAAAAAAGGTCAATCTGAGGTAAAATTATGGAAATTATGTGATCTGGTGACAATGTAAATACCACATTTTGGTGTATTTCTAGTGGATTTTTTTTTCTTGTGGTTTACACATTTCCTGTCTCGAATTCTTCTAGATCTCTCAGAAGGAGGTGGACCAGTCGTGTGTGTGTGTGTGTGTGTCTGTGTGTGTGTGTGTGTCTGTGTGTCTGTGTGTCTGTGTGTCTGTGTGTTCGTGTGCGTGTGAGAGAGAGAGACTATTGCTAGACAGCCTGAGTACATGGGTACTGCTGAAATACTAAAAGAATGAGCAAAGTCTCAACAGGAAAAGAATGACATAGGATGAGAAGGTATAGAGCTGTTTCCATGACCTGCCATGGGGGAGGAAGTATCTGCCACTGACAGTCACATATCCATCAAAGTAAGGGTCTGCCTTGTCTTTCAATTAGTGACTAGGTAAAATGTAAACAGCATTGGCCAGAAACCCTGAGGGTCTTCCCTTCCCAGTCTGATTTTTGTATTGTTGTTTTGACTAGGTAAAGAGGTCATTCTTAGCCTCATTTCTCACCTAGCCTTAATCACTGAATGGGCTTTGCCTCAGTCAAACTGAGTTAAAGACCTTAACTTAAAAAGGCAAAGAGCTCCCGTTGCATCCAGGACCATCTCCAGGCATCTTGATCTGTATCTTGCCACTGGACCCAGATGGCGACAGAGAAGAAAGTGAGGATGATAATTTTGCATATCCCTCCCCCACTTAAATCCTATTCACTTGCATGTCATGGCATCACCTCCCTGGTATCATGGGAAGGACAACAACAAACCAAGGTAGTAAGTATGTTCAGGTTCTTGCACCAGAATAATGCCAGGAATTCTCCCAAGGGGCTGAAACTAGATTGGGTTCACAGATAAGCTGCTGTGAAGAATGAATATTCAGTCTCCTAGAATTAAGGTTTTCAGACTGAATCATCAAAGCAAAGAGGCAGCTAGGTTTAGTCAAGGCTGACTAGGGCCAGGCCATCAGAATTCTTTGTTGTATTAGGCAGGCAACAAAAAGTATATTGTAGATGAGGAAATGAATTGGTACAGATCATAGGCACTGTGGTGTTGAGAGGGAAACACTAGAGGAGCTACTCCTTGAGAAACAGCAGGTATTGTGGAAAGAGTACCCAAGTCAGAGGAGACCTGGATTCACATCCTGCCTCTGAAGCTTACCAATTTAGGATCATGATGAAGTCTCTCAAACCCCTCTGAGCCTCAGTTTCCTCAGCTGGGGAACAAAAATTCTTAATAATGGGGATAACTGCAGTAGCTACATCAGAGAGGAGCATCAAATGAGATAATATAGGTATAATATTTTACAAACTTTGAAGCACAATAGAAATGGTCAGTTATTTCTTGTTCAGGAAGATTTTCTTCTTTCACAGTTCTGGGGTCAGTTGCAGAAGAAACTCCTTGTCTTCTCTTCTTTTTTTTCCCCCTTTTTGGAGGGGGGAGGGCAGGGCAAATGGGGTTAAGTGACTTGCCCAAGGTCACATGGCTAGCAAGTGTGTCAAGTGTCTGAGGCTGCATTTGAACTCAGGTCCTCCTGACTCCAGGGCTGGTGCTCCATTCACTGCACCACTTAGCTGCCCTTTGTCTTCTCTTCTAAGGGAAGAAATGGGGCATCATGAGGTTGTTGCTCTTCAGTTGTTCGGTAGTGTCTCACTCCTTGTCACCCCATCTGGAGTTTTCTTGGCAAAGACAATGGAGTGGTTTGTCATTTCCTTCTCCAGCTCATTTTACAGATGAGGAAACTGAGGCAAACAGGGTTAAGTGACTTGTCCAGAGTCATACAGCTAGTATGTTTCTGAGGCCAAATTTGAACTTAGGTATTCCTGATTCCAGGCCCAGGACTCTATCCACTGTGCCACCTAGCTGCCCACATCATGAGGTAGCCTGAATATTTTTCAGTTTTGAGGTGACTGAGGGATGGCCTTCATGCTGGGAATGGCACAGCATCCTACAAGAGACAGTAACAGGGTGTTTCTGGTGTGCATTCAGTGGACAGAAGAGGTTGAAGGGGAGCAGTCTGACAAGAGAAAATAGATGAAGACAAGCATGGAGTCTGGGAACTCTTGGCATTACCAACCTTTCCATGCAGATCCTTCTCCCGTGTAGGTTCCATATATTTTAGGGTAGGCTGGGTTGGCTGTGACTCCTTTTGCAGCCTACACCAGTATGAAACAATGAAGAAAACTGGAAGATCAAGTTTTGTGTAGTGAACTGTTTTCTGCCTTGTGCTCTCAAGGTTCAGTTTTCAAAACGGGGGAGGCAGTGGGTCAGCAGAAACATGAGGACTGTGGGCAACCTAACAATATGGCTATGTCCTATGGCAGAGGTTGATAGGCTGTAGTTAGGATTAAGACAATTGAAGAGACCTGGGAAGTAGTAGCTGGGCTAAGCAGACCATATCAGGGATTGCTCCTAAAGGGCCTGTCAGTATCAATAGGAAGTAGCTGCTTTTGAATACCCCCTAAACCTCTTCTCCCTCCATACTCCACATAAATCACTCTCTCAAAGGTTATCAATGGTGTTAGCCAATAAGAAATCCAATGACTTTTCTTCAATTCTCTTCCTCAGCCTCAGAACAGTATCTGATATTCCTGACCCACTATTTTTTTTTTAAGATCATTCCTTTCTTGGCTTTTGTGACACTCCCCTTTTCTGGCTCTTTTCCTGACCCTCTCTGATTGTCTTCTTACTACCTTCATGACTGAATCCTTTTTTTTTTCTCTCCAGTCCCCTTAATAGGAATCTCTTTAAGGTTCTAGACCTGACCATTTTCTTTCTATATCTATATCTATATCATCTATCTCATCTATCTCTATCCCTATCCCTATCCCTATCTCTATCTCTATCTCTATCTCTATCCCTAGCTCTATCTTTATCTCTATATTTCCTTCTTTGGTGACTGAATCTATTTCTACAGCTTCAATTCTCTTCTCTAGGTAAAACATATTTCTTTCTCTATATTATCTCCAGACTCAATTTTCTTCCATTACTTTGTTTTGACATCTGAATAATAATAATAATAATAATAATAATAATAACAGTTATCCCTTCCACATAGTGGAGGTTAGAGGCACAGTACCCCAGCCATCTGGAAAATCTGTGTAAAATTCTTTGGCCTTCCCTTCATACCAGAGAAAAAGTCTGAATTATTTTGGTATTAAAAGATAAAATGTGTTGATATTTTGTAATACTATACATATATTTTATGCATTTCTGAGTTTCTAATTTTTTTCTGTATCATCTGCTGGCCTTCGTGAGTTGTCTGTGGTTTCTGCAAAATTCCCCCAAAATACCCATTTCATGTGTTATGTCAATCTGCAATCTATTGAAGACTTGATGTGGAAGGGATTTGATCCTTACAACAACCCTGGGAGGTAGGTGCTTCCCCATTACGTAGTAGAGGGAATTGAGGAAGACAGAGGTTAAGTGATTTGCCCAGCGTCACAGGGCTAGTTTGTGTCTGAGATTGGATTTGAACACAGGTATTCCTGATTCCAAGCCTAGCATTCTATCCACTGCACCACCTGCCTACCCCTGGATGTTTTCATCCTAATATATTTTCAGCATTTCAAAATCAACATGACTAAAACTAAATTCATCCATTTCCCCATCCCTGCTGCTAAACAAGATGTTCTTCTCCCAGGCTTCCTTATTTCTATTAATGGTACCAGCATTTTCCTTTTTGCATATGCTCAAAACCTATCATCTTTAATTCCTCCTGTTTCTTCTCCCCCCATACCTTATAAACAACTAACTAGTCTTGTCAATTCATCTTTTACAAAATTTGCATCTGTTCCTGTCCATTCCCATTAGCATGGGCCCTTATTATCTCATTCCTAGATTCTTTGATCTATCCTGCAAGCCATCACCAGATTAATCCTCCTAGAGCTCTTCCTTAATTATATTGCTCCTTTACTGAAATATCTTAAATGGTTTTCGATTACCTACTATGTAAAAATGAGATGTCTTAGCCTGTTATTCGAGGCCACCCATATCTTCCCTAACTTTCTTGCCTCATCTCCTACCACACCCTCATGCCAACTATATGCTTTAGTCAGACTACATGTTCCCTGAACATGCCTTGCACTTTTCCATATCTTCATCTTCGTTCATGCTATTCTCTCTACCTGGAATATATTGTCCTTGTGTCAGTGTATTAAAATTCTATCTGTCCTCAGAGGCTCATCTCAAGCTCCATGGCCCTGTAGGGTCTCTGCTGACTATTCCAATCCTAAGTACTATGCCTCTTTTTGAACTCCTACAACATTTAGTCTGTAGCTAACAATTTAGCTGTATTGTGTTAACTATTATTATTTTTTGTATGTTAATTTCCTCTCTCTGACTTTATAAACTTCTCAACATTTTGTTATCTAAATGACATACTGCCCCCAACAAAACCAAACAACTTCATACAGACTCTGAATTCTGGAAAAATTGGGATGAAGTCTGGGGTAAGCAAACAAGCGAAAATCAACTAGGCAAAAATGAGAGGGTATGACACAATCAGATGTTTAGTCAGTCAGGAAGATGAAACTAAAGTCAGGATGCCTGGATCCTAACAGCTACAGGGAGACCGATCCAGAAAGGGAAAGGGAAGTTTAAACATGATTCTTTTGTGTCACCTATAGCACCTAGCCTGCAAATGAGCACAGAGCATATAGAATGTGTTCTAAGCATAGGGAGAGCTCAGTAAATATAATATTTCAGTGTATGCGTGGTCTGATCAATCTCACTACTCACTACAGCAGATCACTACCAGCCACCTACCTCTTAGGAGATTCTTGTTCATTTCCTACTATAAATCCTCATCAAGAATCTATCTCCCCAACATTCTAGAGATTTTCCTTTAGGTCTTTTTACACTGAGTGGAAACCAATGAATCACTCAGATTCTGCATTTGTCATTCCTGGCTCTCACAGGGATGTGCTGGTAAATGTTTAACAACCAGCTCTCATAGGACATACTTTAAAATTTAATCTGCACTTTTAACATTTTCTCCATTGCTTTCCTAAGTCAAGACAATAAACAGAGCAATAAATCATGCCCTGATTTGTAGAGTTTGCCTATTTCCCATGTGTAAATGTTCACACTAAAAATTTAACAATGCAGCCACCCCTGTAATCCTGCTAAACAAAATGATATACCTCTTTTCTCTGTAAGTACTTAGTCATTGCTTTCCCTTCTCATTTAATGTTAAGTTTAATGACCTTAAATAAATGGCATATTATTATTATTTAATAAATCATCACTGCATGTAACAACACAAATTATTTTATGTAACATGTTAGTTTATTTTTAGTAATCATATTTTAATATAAATTTGTATGTCACTCCAAAACAATTTTTTAAACCTCCTTATGCAAAAGCTGTCCTTTATAAGCTAAGTCATCTTAAGAGAAACACAAAAACTACAGCTTTGACATACTGGTATGTATAGGAGAAGCAGTTTGGTGTAGTGGCAATAGAGAACCTGGGTTTGAATCCAATTACTATTGTATAACCCTGAATATGTCCTCTAAGTTCCCTGGGTCTTGGTTGTAAAATGGGTGGATCAGAAAGATGATGGAGCTAAGTCAACTGTAGATCCCAACTCTGTCATTTATAATACAGCCTGTAAGACCTTGGACAAGTTACTTTTCATCTCTCTGACTTTGTTTCCTTATCTGTAAAAGGGGAATTGGAACAGATGATCGCAAAGGTCTTTCCTAATTCTGAATCCTTGACTCTGATCCTATGAGCAAAGCCAGTACTTTAATCATGAACTTGCTTAGAGACAGTTTAAAATTATGGGTATCAGATGGTACAGGAGAAGAATGTGATGTTACAGAAAGTGCAGAAATCTAAACTATTCAGTTTGTCATCTCTCTTTCCCAACAGAAGCCCTTTCACATGTTTCTATTCCTTATAGCTCCATTTGGATTTCCTGTAGCAAAGAGAACCCATCCATGAGTATGGAAATCAGCAACCTAATAGCTTTTCCCTTTTCCCAAGATACACATAAGGAGATAGTGATCAAGGCACAGCTTAAAAGTCAAAGATAGCTTGTTTACTCTGTTACCATAATTAACAGCCAACAAAGCCTGATCTTTAGTAAGTAAATAACTAGAGTTAATCTAAGTAGGATCTTTTTTTTTTTAAATACCTCCACTATCTGTATTGTTCTAATGCCCTTTTGGGGTATCATTTAGACATTTCTCATAAATGCTTGATGGTAGCCTGGGGATGCTGACTAGTGCTCACACTCTCTTTGGGCAAATAATTATCTTTGAGGGCATAAAACTAGCATAAACTTGTTCTAAAATGAAAAAAAATGATAGAATTCTGGGGTGGCATCAGGAGATGATAGGCTTCTAAAGGCATAATCTTACTTCTTAGACTATGATGAGAGTGGCAAGTTTTTAAAAAGGATCATATCTGATATCCTAAGGACCTGAAACTCATTTATATGTAGACATCTAGGTGTCGGGGAAAAGCTTGAAAATGCTATAAAGGACAGCTGGCCTTTGTCACTCCACTCCAGATGGAGCCCAGCATTGAAGAAATGGAAAAGAGTGGGAGATGTCATGGGTTTATAAAAAGAAAACACTGGAATAGGGAATGAAGCAACTGAGGGACTTGGGAATAGAAATAGCCTGAAAACATAAAGTGGGAAGGCATAGAAAAAAAGAGGAAGAAATCAAATTCCATGAGGCAAGCATCAGAATTAATGAATCTAGTTTCCTGTGGATTATGCCCAGAAGAAAATTAACAACTCAGATAACAGCCAATCCTCACTGGATACAGATGTCCAGACAGTTGCCAAGGCAACAACAGCTACTTATGATATTGTGAGACTAAGGGATATTGGAAGTTTATTTTTATAAAGCTGCCAAGATAATGGCAGGTCCTTTGGAAACCATGGAAGAGTATAGATGAGTAGAACATACAAATATAAACCAGAGGGAATCAAGTTAACTATTAGAAAAAGGAAGCTAAGGGTAAGGTAATCACAAAACGGGAAGTAAGGAAAGCAAAAAGAATGATGGAGTCTAAAAGAAAAATGGAAAAAGAAAGAATCATAGAATCTTAGTACTGGAATGTTAAAACTAGAAAAAAAATCATATTATGTTTATGTTTAGTCTATGATTTAAAATGTAAACCAACCGAAGGGCCCTGAGATGAATTTGACTATCGTTAAAAATCAACAAAAAAACTAACTTGTAAGCAGACTCATCTCTGTCTCTCACACACATACACAAATGGGGTCTGGTTTATACGTTTGTACATATGTACACACATATATGTATAGATAGGCATATGTTTACATTTATGAAACATGTGGCTATGTAAATTATGTGCATTACATACTATGACAAAAATGAATATTCTACTCTCACGTATTTTTTTGTAATCCTGTAGAACTTCTATAAAATCCTTAGAATTTCTACAATTGTTATTTTGCTTGGATAAATGGATGTTCTTTTGTGTTACTAGAATTTGGGGGTAAGAGGCCTTCTTAGAGGATTTGGTTGATACTGAGAGGATAGGGGAATAAAAAGAGGAAGGGATAAGATGGTCATTTAAGTTGATTCTTGATTTTTGGTTTTTTTAATGATGTATGTAGTTGCTGGGATACTTTCTTACCTGTGGGACCCTAGAAAAGTCACACAGATTCAAGATATAATATGTGTTAGGATCCATGCAAAACCATAGTTCACAAGCCTCCACAAATCTACTTAATTTTACCAGTCAACCAGTGAACCCTCTAGTTTAAAATAAATGGTGCAATCAAATAGCAGAGCAAATAAAATAACTAGACACCTCATGTACACACAGAATACACACTCCCACCATTTACCATGTAAATGTAACCATGGAATGGCAAGTATAGACATGAAGGACCTGTGTAGTCAGAACACCTTTGTGAAGGGCACCTGTATGACGAACATGGGAATCCAGGGCACATGATTAAAGAGCAGGCATACTAGTAAACCATATTGCTAGGGAACATATGTGATGGGTTCAGATATATAGCTAGGACAACTCATCCCTTTGGTGCTACAGAGCTGCCAGTGGTTTTTTGGTGATAAAATAATGCTGTTCTCTGTTCAGTATTGTGTCTCTGGTCACTACTGGGTATCTCCACTAATCTCTTAGTTGCCAAAATATTAATTCACTGGGAGTAAAGTAATTATTCTAGAGTTGGACAAGGCCGAGGTTTAAACCAACTGAGGTGTAAAGTTTTCACTATTCGTCTTGGTTTCTTCAACTATAAAATGAGTTAAAGAAGGCAATGGCAAACCACTCTAGTATCTTTGCCAAGAAAACCCAAATGAGGTCATGAAGAGTCAGACACGACCCAAAATTACTGAGCAACAATTTCTTATTCAATTCCTAACATGTTTTTTGAAAACAGAGAGATCTAAGAAAACAAGACAAAGAATGATTATTTGCATACCCTTCCTAATGATCTATAATATGTTGACAAAAGAGAGAGAGAGAGAGAGAGAGAGAGAGAGAGAGAGAGAGAGAGAGAGAGAGAGAGATGGGAGGCAGGATGGTACAGTGGGAAAAAGCCCTGGATATGGAGTCAAAGGTGGTTTCAAAATTTAGCTCTGCCATTTAATACATGTGAGAACTTAGACAAGTTGTGGTCTTTTTGCAACCAATTAATGATAGAAATATAGGTAAATCATGGCTGGAAGTAGGAACCTTCACTGTAAGAGAAGAAAAACTGGATGTAATTTTAATGAAAGAAAAAGTTGAAGACAAAGGCAAAAGAGAACACAAGTGAAAAACACTCACGAAGTGGTAAATTAGGAGAGTTAAGAGATTATATGTGACAAAAAAAACCCTACAGGTTTTTGGTCACATCTATAAAAATAGGTATTTGAATGTCGAATTTTCTATTCAGTTCTGGTTTTTTCAGCAACAATGCTTGGAAGTCCTCTACCTCACTGAATGACCATATTTTCTCCTGGAACATTATACTCAGTTTTGCTGGGTACCTGATTCTTGGTTTTAATCCTAGCTCCCTTGATTTCTGGAATATCATATTCCAGGCCCTTTGATCGCTTAATGTAGAAGCTGCCAGATCCTGGGTTATCTTAATTGTGTTTCCACAGTATTCAAATTGTTTCTTCTTGGCAGCTTGTAATATTTTCTCCTTGATCTGGGAACTCTGGAACCTGGCTATAATATTCCTAAGAGTTTTCTTTTTGGTATCTTTTCAAGAGGAGATCGGTAAATTCTTTCAAGTTCTATTTTGCCTTCCAGTCCTAAAATATCAGGGCAATTTTTCTTGAGAATTTCTTGAAGGATTACTTCTAGGTTCTTTTTTTGATCATGGCTTTCAAGTAGTCCAATAATTTTTAAATTGTCTCTCCTGGATCTATTTTCCAGGTCAGAACTGAATAGAAAATTTGACATTCAAATACAAGAAGCATGAGAAGGTAAACATGGAAAAGAATTCATAAGGAATTTATCGAAGTTGAACTATTTACATGCCAACATGGAAAAATGATCATTGTAACTTATGAAACTTTTCTCAGTATAAGGACAGTTGAAGGGAATATAAATGTGTGTGTGTGTGTGTGTGTGTGTGTGTGTGTGTGTGTATACACATTCACATATGTCTATATAGGAGGGTATATATGTGTAGGAATACATATATGAGCATGTGTATATATGTGTACATAGACAGAGGACACAGGATCAATTGAATAGG
>JAQQSU010012302.1:0-11955 GCA_028627135.1 Pseudochirops cupreus
GTTGCTCAATAAACACTCATTGAATTGGATAAAACTCCCCCTTTGGGAAAGTCCAGTTCAGTAGGGTAATTCATAGTGCTGTAATCGCCATTGGCCCCTGAAATCACTTGACTCTTGGGTCAGTATATCAGTCAGTAAGCATTCCTTGCCCTCAATGAGCCTACATTCTAGTAGGGATAGACAACACATAAAAGAGAGAGATGGGTATCCTGGGTGAAGGTATCTGCCTGGAGGTACCTATATAGGCACTATTATTGAGGCAATTGCCATTTCTGGGATTGGTCACAGGATTTTCTAGTCCTAGGCTGATTTTTCACAGAATTTAACAAGCTCTCAAACTTCTCTACTATCAACTGGTATGCCTTAGAGACTGCAAATTGACTTGGCCAGCTACCTGAGACAAACATAACTAAGACGCTAAGTTTGTTGGGGGAAGGGAGAATGGACATCCTGTACTTTCTTCATATTTGCCCTTTCTGAGTATCTATGTCCTTCATTCCCTTCATCAATGCAGAAAATCAAGAATTGGCTATACTTTAGCCAAGTGAGAAGTTAAGGGAGTTTGGGGAAGAGGAGCTGTATGTTCAACATGTTTAACACACATGTTCATGGTGTGCTCAGTTTAAACAAAATGTGCTCAGTTAAACAAAAACATTGGCAGATAATGCTATATTATTAGGCTATCTGCACTGAGACCTTCTTTCTTTATGGTGGGGATGAGTTTCCACGATTCATCCATGTTCCACCACCAATGGTATATACCAACAATGGTCAGAAATGTGTGGTTGTGATTGTTGGATGTGGTTATTTTCTCTGCCAAATTAGCTAGTCTGTCTGGGGATTGAACTCATGACCTTGGCTTAATTAGCACCATAGTCTTAAGAACTCAGCTGAATGGACTAGACTTTTCTGTGTAAGCTCTGCTGGAAATAAATAAATGCATTTCCAGAGAAGAAGAGTTATAGAAACATTGAAGCCACTTGAGAGCATTAAAACTGCTTATTTTTTCCCTTTAATCACCGTCTATTTTCCTAATGGGATTGAAGTGCTTGTGATTCCTGCTGTTTTATATACTTTGGTGCCGTGTGGCTCATTGGGTTTTCTCTTCATTTATGCCTTTGTGAGTTTAGTGAACAAATGACCTTCTATGTCATAATGCTTTCCTTGGTGTTGACACATAAAGCAGAAACTACCAATCTTTGGAGCTCTTTCCTGTTGTCCACTCAACTTGGTCTTCAAAAGCAGACAGAATTGCTGACATGATTAGTCAGTTACTTTTTGAGAAAATTCCATAGTTCTTTAGATGCTTTAAATCAAAACAGCAAATAATCTGTGCATTTGGCTCATCTATCAGACCATAGAGATCACCCATCTACCAGTTAGGGAACTAGTGACTTATTTCTTGGGCTCTTGTTGAACTAATTTGTTGGTCAAGATTTCCAGTACCCCCCTTACCAACTGTCTGATGGCCTGATGTCCCGATGTCCCACCAACACCTTAAATTCAACATGCCCCAAACAGATCTGATTACCTCCCTACCCACTTCACAGTCCTGGAACTTCCCTAGTTCTTTTGAAGGAACCATCACCCAGTCACCCAGATTTGCAACCTTGGAGTCATTCTCTACTCTGCCTTCTCTCTGATCCCACCATGACCAATCAGTTACAAGTCTTGTGGATTCTGTCTCTTTTATCTCTCCACTCTGAATCTTCTCCATTTGCCATCACTCTATTATGGGCTCTCATTACCTGTTACCTTTTTTATTGTAGTATCCTCCTTTTTGGATTCCCTTCTTCATAGTCCCCCACAGTCCATTCATTATGTACCAAGATACCCTAGACCAGTGGTTCTCAACCTTCCTAATGCCTTTAATACTCTTATGTGGGCATATCTGCATGTGGGCGGACCCACCTGGAGATGGATAGAGGAGTGATGTCTCTGTTCCTAAGACCATCGGAAATATGTGTTTTCCAATGGTCTTAGGCGACCCCTGTGAAAGGGTCATTTGACCCCCAAAGGGGTTGCAACCCACAGGTGGGGAACCACTGCCCTAGACCCTTAACTTATTGGACTCATTCTTCTCCTTTATCAGAAGGTTATAGATGGTGTACCAGAAGGAATCTTGTCTAACTCCCTCATGTTACAAATTAAAAATTGAGGTGCAGGGAAGTTTAAAAGTTCAAGGTGAGATAGGTAGTGGCAGAGTCAGGATTGGAATACATGGCCCCAAATCCTGTATTCTTTCCTCTCTTTCATGGTACCTGAACATCCTCTATAGCCATGTCCTGCCAATTCTCCTAAGAAATGTCTCAATCTATCTCTTTCTCCTCAGAGCCACCATTACCCCTTTTTGTTAAATCCCACAACAGCTTGTTGTGCACAGTCTGCTTCAAGAATCTCCTGCCTGATATCAGGGACAAACTTTTGCAAATAAGCTGCCATATGTAAAACAAGCCTTAGATTCAAGCCCTTAGAGCAGTGGTTCGCAACCTTCCTAATGCTGCGACCCTTTAATACAGTTCCACATGTTGTGGCAATCCCCAACCATAAAATTATTTTCGTTGCTACTTCATAACTGTTATTTTGCTACTGTTATGAATCGTAATGTAAATATCTGATATGCAGGATGTATTTAAATTGAACATAACCCAGAGGTTGAGAACCTCTGCCTTAGAGGGCATGAGTTGTTTTCTTGGTCCAGGGACTAGCAGTTTCTCATATTCAAGTAATTCTTAATAAGCACTTTATTATGCTGGTGATGGCATTGAGGACAATGAGTACCTCTTATCCACCCATGCAGATGCTGTATTTGCCACAAGGCCATGACAAAAATTTTGCAGAGAATTTTCCAAAGTTTAGACAAAGAAGGGCCAAAAAGGATTATTTCTCTTAAATTAAAAAGAAACCCCAAACCAGATATTGCAGTGCTTATAAGGAGAGTAGGTCCTTGGTTGACATAATCCAATTTACTGTGAAAATGAAACAACTTCTCCAAGGGGGTTTAGCAAATCCCTGCTAAAGGATATAATACAATACACTGTCATTGTTGATTTAAACTTGACCAAGAGTTTTTTTTTTTTTTTCAGAAACAGCTGTTGAAATTTCCATGTTCATTCAGAGTTTGGAGTAACTGTTTCTAATGTCTGTGTTTGTCCAAAGTGCAGATGAAATAGAAGCTAGTTACTATAAATTGGGGGTCATAGAGCAAGCCCGATACCCTTCTTATTGGTTACCTTAGGCATAAAATATAAGTGATTTGATAAGAGGTATAACATGCCCCCATAGCTACAATAATTGTAGCAACATTTTCTACTTGGAGTTTTGAGACTTGAGCCTTGTGAACCTCGTTGTGTCTACTGCTATGTTGAGGACACTTTGCTAACTTTCTAGAAAGTGTCTCCATATCTTTGCTAACTGTTTAAATGACTAAAATACTCGCCTTTTCTCATCTGTTCTGTTTATTCAAATACTACCTGTTCTTTGAATAGGACTTTAGGGGACAATGGGGGTTTTGCTGAAATTAATATTGCTGGCTACTGTCCCCAGGTATATTTCTATATTTGTCTATTTGATTCCCTGGGCATCAGACATGTTAAGTAGTACTCTGTCTTGAAGGCTTAGCTCAAATTTCACTTTTTTTTTGCAAGTGTTTTTGATCATTTCAGTTCGAAATGATCTCTCTCTTCTCTGGTCTTAGAGTATGATCATCTGTAGACTTCCAGAATTGATAATTTATAAAATTATGAAATGTGGGCAGGCATGCCCAGCTCTTTGGGTGCTCACCAGGAAAGACCATCATGGCATCAGGAAACAAGGCTGCCACTTTAATCAGGCACCGAGGTTGTTGGGGTGAATGACATAGAAAGTATGGAGACAAGTGGCAAAAAGGATGTACAGAGGCAAACGGTGTGGGATTAGGGATGAGTTTGCAAAAGAAGGTAGACCATTAGGGAAGATGAATGGGAGCAGGAGAAGCACAGATAATCACTCACATAACCATGGATTAGAGTTGGGAGCACTTGGCATCATGGACCCATGGATTCTCATGGCATTATGGAGAGAGAAGAATGCTTGGGGGGCAGGAGTCTGAGGTCTCATTTTATATGTTTCTTTATATAGCTCTTATAAGAGCCACCTTGGGATTGATTCCTTAACATATATAGATCATCTCAAAGTTCCCGAAAATTTTAAAGTTAACATATCTACGTTATCTTAAAATTATCAGTAACATTTGATGTTCTGCTGATCTTATTGTAGGTGTCTGGAGCTTATCTGAGATTTATAAATCACAGGATCCTGACAGGAGAACCTAGATGACTTCTCTTGATTGAGCGAGTATTACTAGGATGTGAATTTTAGTTAATATATGATATAATTTGTAAGTTATGCTCCTCTGATCTTTGGGACAGTTTGTACATGACTTCTGGGTTCCCTTTTGCCATTTTACTTCCTGCTTTTGTTGTTTTATACTGGCTACTTATAAACTTACTGTACTGACTAGATGGCGGTGGAGTGGTTGGGGGGGTGGGGTAGTGGGGGGGACCAGGACGAGTTACAATTTTAATGTACCTCCTATGATACTTCTCTGTGCACTATAGTTATTTCTGTACATGCCTTGTCACCCTACCTAAGTTCTTGGGAGATAGGAACTCCATTTCATTGTTCTTTCTCCCCCCAAGCCCCTTCCTCCCCTCTCTCCCAGTATCTGGCACATAGTAGGTACTTAAATGCTGAGTGAATCAAACAACCAATTGATGGCTCCCTGGAGATACTGGGTATTGCTTTTGGATATGTTGCCTCTTCCTTCTACATTGTCTATGATAGATTAGGAAGTAGCGAGGTGTGGCAAAGATGGCCAACCTTTGGAAAGCAGGGAACTTTAGCTCCTGTCTCTACACTTTTTTATTTCTCTAATGGTGGCCTCCTGGGAAATGATAGGATTGTTTGTAACTTTCATGGCCTTTACAGGTATGGAGGAAGCATTTAATGCTCTGTGTCATTGTCTTTATAGGGTGGGGTCAAGAGAAAAGAATGACTCTTCTGTATGGATGGAGGAGGAAAAGTATGAAGGAGGAAGAAAAAGCATCTGTAATCTGCAAATATATCCAAAGCAGAGCTCTGGAAATTGTGAAGCAAGACTGGCAAATAGATCTAGGGTCTCGATAGAATTGCTTTTTGTGAGAGGAATAAATGTTTGACTACTGCGCTCCTTTGGCCTTTATGTAAGAACAGCACCATTTTTTGTCAGCGTGCCTATATCTTATCCATTCTCCTTGCACGCATTTATATCTGGATGGATTAGGTGAGCCTAGTAAATAGTCTTTCTGCTTCACCAAGATAGGGTAAATTTTACACCTGCACATAATCCCTTTTCTGGGAAATATTGTCCATAAGTAGGTCACCTATTGTAAATGAAATTAGACTGTAATTAAATTTAACTCACAGTTACAGTATTAGAAGAACTGTGCTTCAGTAATTAGGCTATCCTTGCAGTCACACTGGCTGTTTCTTTTCTTTCTTTCCTTTTTGGGGGGTGTATGTACTTAATAAATTAGATAATGAATTTTAGACTTGGATTTTTTTTTGTACTCAGAGTACCCCATTCCTTTTGACACTGAGCTCCCTTTTTGTGAGCCCTATTCTCATCCCCTAACAACTGCCTGCTCAGCTTTTTTCCCCCTTCTCTCAGCTAGATGGGCCCAAAATAGGAGCTAGTTAGAAATGGACCCTGGGGACAGGACCAAGCCAGAGAAAAGACAGAAGAAAAGTCTGCTGCTGTTGGATTTTTTTTTAATGGGAAAAAAAGAATCATGGAATAGTAGAACTGAAAAGGACCTCTTAGATGGTCTGGTGCCACCCTTCTCATTTTAAAGACAATGGAATAGGAACACAGAGAAGAAAGGACTTACTTGTCCAAGGTCATATAGCTAGGAGTGGCAGAGTTGGGGCCAGCACCTGGGTCTTTGAGCTCTCCTGATAGCACTTTCTCAATGACACCAAGCAACTTCCTTGGCCATAGGGTTGCCCCCTGTTGTTCAGGATGCCCGCAATCAGTAGGAGAGATGAAGGTGGTATTCCAGGTTATCTTCATGGGACATGTTAGAGAGCCCTGGCACTGTTCTCCTTGGGCCTAGCCTTATGAATAGGTTGGGGAAATAAGTGATTTCCTGAAGTCCTTTCCAGCTTTGAGGTGATCATAGAACATGGAACCATAGACTGTTAGAGCTGGAAGTGACACTTAGAGGCCCAATCGCCTCATTCGACAAATGGGGAAATGGTTTCTCAAAAGTTTAAGTGACTTGTCTAGGGTTGCATGGAAAGTTAGAGGCTGAATAAAGATAGAACCCAGGTGCTTAACTCAAAGAGGGCAGCTAGGTGGTACAGTGGATAAGTGCCAGGCTTGGAGTTGGGAAGACTCATCTTCCTGAGTTCAAATCTTGCCTCAGACACTTATTAGCTGTGTGACTCTGGACAAGTCACTTAACCCTGTTTGCCTTAGTTTCTTCATCTGTAAAGTGAGTTGGAGAAGGAAATGGAAAACCACTTCAATATCTTTGCCAAGAAAACCCTAAATGTGGTAGTGAAGAGTTAGACGTGACTGAAAATGACTCAACAACAACAAAAGCCTGACTTAATGCAAGGTTCTCTTCCCTAAGTCAAGCTAATTTACTCATTTCTTCTTAATAATAGATGAAGATAATTAAAATTTAGTTTTTATGCTCTTCTCTTTGCCTACCCCCAACCTATACCCCCCTCACCAGTTCCCCTAACATTCCTGTGAACGTAAATGACTTAATATTTGCGAAGTATCCAGAGGTTCAGGGCCTTACTAGCCTTCAGTGGTATAATTACCACCCCCATTTGTAAAGAAAATCAACCATTAAACTAATAGCTTTCTGTGTTTCTCCAAAAAAGTGATAATTTATTTCTTTCTAAGGGCCACAAATATAGGCAAATGACCCTTCCCTCACAAGAACTTCCCATTCTGACTAACTCTTCCTTAATTAGATTTAGATAGTGCAGGAGACTACCTAGCTTACTCAGTTTGACTATTTGGCTGAAATTGCCTTACATGGTATTGAGAAACCTGGCTTTGCAAAACTCTTGGTCTGGTTTTACTAGTAATACTATCATTCTTGCACCTTTATGCCTCACCTTGAGACATTCATCAGATTTGGGGGCAGCTGAATGGTTTTTAAAAGCAAAATCACAAACATCAAAATTAGGACTCAACTACTGGGATTTCTTAAAAGAGCAAAAAAGGAGTTCCATAGAGCACATTCTAGCTGGTTAATGAGGAGGTGAAGTGTAACAATCTTGTATATAGCTTTGCTCTCACATTATATCAATATATATAATTAAGACATATTTTCTAATCTGCCCCTGGGAGAAGCTGCAGGTAAAATAAGCTTAGAAGAAAATAATGGTTCTTGTGGTACAATATATTAGATTGATATCTTTTAATGCTGGTACAAACTTCATAGAGGGAGAATGGAAAGAACTGAACATTCCCTGTATGTATAATGTAAAGGCAAAGTGACTACTCAGGTCTTTGTTCTCTCAAATACCATAGCAAGGACAAGCACGCGTGAAATGTAGAGCTGAATACCTGCATTCAGAGAGACTTCTTACCTAACTGTTCATATTCAGCCTGCTTTTCTGACTCAGAAATTGGAGGTTAGAGTGGAATAGACCTGTCTAGGGAAGTCCTCAGTGGAAGAATTGCTATTTCCTTTCCCTTCCAGGGGCAGAAGAAAGGAAGAGATTTTGTGCTATGACAATTTGGGGGATATTTGAGGTTCTGGAATGGAAAAATCATGCTGAATAGATCAATTAGTTTAATAAGTCAAAAGCTCAAGTTCTCTCTATGTGTTTGCCTGTGGATGCAGAGAAAAAAAATGAAATTGTGCCTTCCCTCAAGGAACTATATTCTACTGGGGGAGATGACATGCTTCGATCATGATTCCTCCTCTTTCTGCTTATTCCCCTCCTTTTCCTCTTCTTCCTCCTCCTCCTCCTTCTCCTCTTTCTCCCACTTTTTGCTCGCAATTTAATTTATGTAGAAAATTTACTCTCCTAACATAGTTCAGCACCTATTCTGCAATTTGTAATCTTAGAGATCCCGGAAAGCTAGGAGGTTAGATGACTTCTCAGGGTCACACAGCCAGTGTGGTAGTCAGGACTTGAACCCAGGTCTTCCTGACTCTGAAGCCGACTCTCTAGCTGATGCACCATGCTGCCTCTCATTATCATCATCATTATTGCTATCATTTCCATCATCATCATTGTCATTATTGGTATCCAATCAGTCAGCAAGTATTTGAGTGTCAAGTATGAACCTAGTATGTTTCTTTAAAAAAGGTTCTTCATGCTGTACTTGAACCAATAACCTAAGGCTCTCCTAGGGAAATATCACTATAGTCATCTGCTCTATCAACTGAACTATAAAACACCACTTTAATTATGTCTTCTAGATAATAAATTCCATGAGGCTAGGGACTGCATCTTACTGATCTTTGTATAGTGCTCAGTGTTTACCTAGCACAATACTTTTGAAGTAGAAGGAGCTTAATAAATATTTTTCCAGATTTGATGATTATCACTGTCTTGCTTAACACTTTTTTCGGTGACTCCCTCTTGCCTGCAGAATAGGTTTAAACCTGTAAGTCTGACCCGTCACAATGTGATCTCAGCTAATATTTCCAGCACAGTCTACAGCTCTTCCCTTAGAAAAGCCCATCATTGCAGTCAGCTTGTCTTAGATTACACCATTCTCTCAGTTTGGAATATCTTCCCCTGGTCCTCCTGACTACAAAGCCGATACTCTATTCACTGCACCACCTAGCCGCCCCTGGAATATCTTCCTTACTCTCTATTAATCTATCGTTTTGCCCTTTGTCTATGCTATTTCCCTCTTCCTTCAGTCACTGCTGCAGATAAAACCCTACTTTTCCTTCAAGGTCCAGCTTCACTTCCATTTTTTTCATGAAAACTTCTTTAGTCACTGCTGGCCTGATATTACCTCTCCCATCCTTTGACTCTAGACAGTGTTATCATCAGCCACTTGCTTGTTCTATGATGTCCTACTTGTGTTGCTGTCTTATACTTTTCATATGTACAGGTCCTATATCTACAATTAGAGACTGTAAGCTCTTTTACCCAACCTTTCATAACCTTCAACACTTAGCATAGTGTCTTGTGTATAGCAAGTGCTTACTATAGATTGGTTGGAAACTTCAGTGGATCCACGTTCTTGTTGATATCGGTCCAATAGTGTGGATTACAACCCACTCGTACCTTTTTATCTTATGCAATTCTTGTCCCTATCCTCCCATAAGTTTTCCATAAAATATCACTCCCAAATTGTGGAGGCCTTCCTCTAGATCTTTTAATTAATACTCCGATGATATCAATATAGCCCTCAGATAGTCCGTATGTTTCTTCTTGCTCTTTTTACTTGATTGGTTCATCGTCTTTTTCCAAGATAATTTCCTGAATGATTTTTTTTCATACCACTTCTTGCATGCAAGTCATTATTCTTAATATGCTACAGCTGACCTACACTCACAATACATCTTTCCATTACCCTTTGTATCACTTTAATTTTCATTCTTTGGAGATTGTAGTGTTCCATGATCCATGGAGTTCCATGATCCATCAACCAGATGCAGCCACATAGATAACTAACTTTGTTCAGTGCTCCTCTGATGATCAATCTCAAGTGAGGGGAGAATAGATGAGGAAATATACTCCCCTCTTCTTGGTAGTGAGGTGGGGGACTATGGATGTGAAATGTCACATATGCTATGGGGAACAGTGGCTGTACTGGTTGGTTTTGTCCAAAATTTTTCTATATGACAAGAAAGAATTAAATGGGAGAATTATGATATGTGAAAAATGGGATATATAACAAAAGACATTAACAAAATTTAGGAAAAAAATCAAATGAGACCTAAAATAAGGAGATATATGTTCCACAAAGGTTTCTGCCACTGTTAGGGTGGGCTTTCTGTGTAGAGTCTAAATAGAATTCAATCTAACCAATATAACAAGCATTTAACAAGTACTTACTATGTGTAAGACACTGTGCTAGGTGCTAAGACACAAAGGAAAAAAGGAAATTAAATATGCCTTTGTCCTATAGAAGGTTGGTGGTTGGTAACCAATAGAAGGTTACATTTGACTTAAACCATGTAAGATATAAATAGATGATTATAGATATGATCCTTTGGGTGGGCATAGGGTGGGGTGACAGCTAACAACCAGGTGAATGAGAAAGGAGGTGGCCCAGAACTGAACTTCGCAGGAAGCTCAGAATGCTGAAAGACAGAAGGAAAAAAGGAATGTATTTCATGTAGGGGACAGTCTGTGCAGAGGAGGCAGGAAATGGAGTACCTCATTCAAGAAACGAGAAGTAGACTGGTTTGACTGGAATCTAGAGTGAGGGAATGGGAGTAACATGAAATAAGTTAGGAAAGGTGGCAGCCAGATCCTGAAGAGCTGTCAGTATCAAGTTGAAAATTTTGTATTTTATCCTATCCTATCCAATTGGGAGCCACTGCAAGTTTTTTAAGTGGGAGTGTGGCAAGGTCAGACTTTTATTTTAGGAAGATTGTTTTTCTAATTGTGTGGTATCTTGATTGAAAGACTGGATGCAGGATCCCATTAAGCTACAATTATAGTTATCTAGGCATGCGGTGATGAGGACCTGGTCTCAATGGTAGACATATGAGCATTGAGGAGCAGGTGCAGTATAGAGTCTGAGGGGTAGAATCTACAAGACTTGACCCATGATTGAATATGGGGGAGAGAGAAAAAGGAAAAGTTGAGGATGAGGCAGTGTTATGCCATGGAAAGAAGAAAGGTGAAGGGAAATGAAGGGAACGAGGTTTTATTGTGTCTAATATGCTAGTTGCTTTACAAGTATTATTTCATTTGATCCTCACAACAATCCTGTGAGGTAGGTGCTATTATTATTCCCATTTTACAGATTAGGAAACCAAAGAAGACAGAGGTTAAGTGACTTGCCCAAGGTCACATAGCTGTGTCTGAGGCTAGATTTGAACTAATTTCTTCCTGATTCTAGGTCCACTGCTCTCTCCATTGCCTCACCTAGTTGCCTTGGCACACTGGGCTTGGAATCATGGGATCTGAGTTTGAATACTAGCTCTGTCACTTGGGACCTTTGTGACCTTGGGAAAGACAATTAAACTATTTGAGTTTCTGTTTACTCATCTGCAAAATGAAGACGTTATAGTAGATGCATGACCTCTAAAATCTCTTCTACTTCCAGATCCTGCGATGGAGATTGTATTACTGGGTGACAGGAAGGATGGCAGTGCCCTCAACAGGAATAGAAGAATTTGGAGGAGGGGTGGGTTTAGGAGGGAAGATAATAAGTTTTATTTTAGACACATTGAGTTTGAGATACTTACACGATAGCCATCTGTTACACAGAGATGTTCAACAGGCTGTTGGTAAAGTGAGGCTAGAGCTGAGGAGGAAGACCAGTGCTAAATATGGAGATGTGAGAATCACTGGTATGAAAGTAGGGGAGTTGATTTATGACCAATTTTCCTGCACCCAAGGCCCAGAATATAATCACAAGGGGTCAGTGAGGCATTTAACAAACTCTGCTAATAATATGCACTTGATCCTTTATGAGGTGCAAACAATTCCCTTGAGTGAATTAAAGTGTTCTACATTATTGGTCAAACCAAAAATTATACATGCTTTTACAAGGCTTTATCAATAAGCACAGCTCAGGAATTTGGGAGAATAAAGGAAGAACTAGGCCCCTGAAAGGGAATAACTTTTGGAGGAGGGAGATGGAGTTTCTCCCTCCTTCCTCCTCACTGTCCACCCTGCCTCCTACTCTTTCAATGACCATGTTGTTTTGAAGGTGAACTACTTGACCATTAGGAGCCAGAGTATATAAGAGGAAACACAGACACA
>JAQQSU010012303.1:0-11954 GCA_028627135.1 Pseudochirops cupreus
CCTTGTGGGGTGGGGGCAGGAAGAGAGGAAAAGAACAAAGTGAAACATGCATAGCCGAGAATAGAAGAGAATGAACAAGGAAGCAAAGAAAAGACAGTCCTCAGCACAGCGGGGCATATTTATTAAGTAGGTTTTCTGGAGTTGAAAATTTATTGCTATATATTTTAAATCTTTTATGTTCTGCTGTGCAGGACAATTTTTTCTTTTTTTTAATTTTGTATTTGAGTTTATATGCTTTTTTTTCCCCCTTTTCTTGTTGTGTATTTAAGTTTCAGTGATAAAAAAGAAACGACAAGCAGGATTGTTTCAGAAAATAATGGAAAGATTTACATAAATTGGTTCAAAGTAAAGTAAGCAGAAACAGGAGAACATTGTCCATAATAGCAACAATATTGTACATGATCAACTGTGAATAACTTAGGTATTCTCAGCAATACAATGATCCAAGACAATTCCCAGGAGCACATGATGAAAAAATGCTATATACATCCAGTGAAAGAACTGGCGAAACCTGAATGCAGATTCAAAACATACCCTTTTTCACTTAAAATTTTTAGAGAAAGGTTTGTGTTTTCTTTTACAACTTGATTGATATGGAAGTAATATTTTGCATTATTGAACATGTGTAAACTATATCAAATTGCTTACCATCTCTAGGGAGGGGTTTGGAATTCAAAATTTTAAATGAATGCTACAAATTATTTTATATATAATTTGAAAAAATTAAATCTCTTCTAGCAAAATTTGAACTGATTGTTCCTTTTCTCTTAATACATTTCCCAATAAAAAGCAGGAAATGATTCAGAATTTATAACGATAATCTTTGAACAATACTTTTCAGAAACAGCCTGTGGTTTCCCTCTTCATACGTAAGTTGGCATGTAACAAATGAGGAAAATTGACCCAAAAAATCTAATTCAAATCAATTAATCTAGGTTTGATCTGTATAAAATACAACTTTAGATATAAAACAAAAGTATTCTCTTATAGAAAAGAGTTTCTGACTAACCTCATTATATCCTATTACTTCTATTTCTTAGTATCTCTTTATTTTTTTGGAGGGGGGAAGACCAGACAATTGGGCTTAAGTGACTTGCCCGAGGTCACACAGCTAGTAAGTGTTAAGTGTCTGAGTTCAGATCTGAACTCAGGTCCTCCTGACTCTAGGGCCAGTGCTCTATTCACTGCACCACCTAGCCACCCCTATGTCTTGATATTTCTATGTTTTGTTTTTTTTTATAACCTCTCCACTTTATTAACTTGTATTCACTTCTGCACTATGCATTCCCAACAAGACTATATGCTTTTATGATGGAATGAGCGTGTCCTCTGTTGTTTCTCTCATTTCAACCTCTGTCTGCTTATTATACAGACTATTTTCATGCATAGAAAATAAAATTTGGAAGTCTGTGGTTACATTCTATATTAGAAAGAAAAGGAACATCAAAAGATAAGTTTGTCATCAAGTTACTTAAGATTTATACAAATGATTCTAGCTGTTGAATGTTTTGCATTACTAAATTCTTTACAGAACTTACCATTCTACTACATAGAATATAAGAATTTAAAATCTTTAAATACAGTTAAGATGTATGGCCACATAATCATGACATTGATTAATGTTTAGGTTTAATTATTGAATGCACAGATAAGGCAATGATTTTAGACAGATAATTTTGTCTTCCCTCCCTCCCTTTCTCCATTTACATATCTCAAGAGAGATGTAAAATTAACATCACTTTTAATAATAGAACAAGGCTGACTTCATAATGTAAATCATCTTTGTTGGGGACACTTACATGAGAGACTTCAGGGATTTGCTTTTGGGAGAAGACATCCTATGTTCCCCTACCATGGGGGTAAGAGCAACCACTTTTCATTGGCTATGTAGCCAGAATAGGATGAATCTTTAAAACTGCAGACTGGAGCTATGTCTATAATTTTCCAGCTATATCCAAGGGAGTAAAGGTCCTTTTCACTCAATATGAGTAACATGCACTACACTTGGTGAAAAGAAATGTGTATTCTCCCTTCTCCTTTTTAGGTCACATGGCCTCCAGAATCAGGTTTGTAGTTGTTCATTTGTGGGTTTGTTTGTTTTTTTCTGTTTTGGTTCTCATTTTCAGTTCTAGGTTCTAGGAGATGGAAACTTTGGATCTGGGAGCTTGAGCCACTGTGACATTGGAGAGAGGATTTGGATTATTACAAGCTAGATGTTAATGTCAGCCCAGTGAAGAAGGCCTGACAAATTAATGTTCTGTGATGGAAGCTAGAGGGGTGGTGAACCTGAAATTTAACGGGGGCCATGCTTTTAGGGAACTGAATTAGCTAATAAACCTAATCTGCTTCCTTTTCCCACAGACTGAAGTGGTATGAAAAGGGATAATGCTTCCCCCAGCAGGGATTGGAATAGGGTAATACGTGTATGTTTGTTCTTACTATACCTTTGAAGGAAATGTTCTTTTGTAAAAGTTAATCTAAGTGATTGAATGGAATGAAGGTACGGATGACCCCCAAAATGAGTGGAACACAGTAAATGGGCATTTGAGCTGATGATGGAGAAATTAAACACTCCAGCCCCCTTAACGGTACCGGCAAACCAAAGGACAAGTGAAATATAACATATGTGGTCTCTAGACAGTAGGGAATCAAAGTAGTCACTGTTTCAATAATATAGGTTTTCTTAATATAAAACTCCATTTATGTAAGAAGTTATATCTCCTTATGCGGACACCATAAAAAGGACCAGGAAGATTGCTAGTAATCAGACCAGTCATGCAGTGGTCTTAGTTAATGAACAGTAAGACAATAGCCATGCCTCCTTAATTCTCCTACTATTGAAAATAGAGATTTAAAGATAGGGGTCAGGAAACCAATTGTCAAGAACAAGTGACCAATTTACAATTAGGATTACAAATTTGTTTAATTTTCCAAGCTCTGGCTTAGTCATTGTTACTCTCCTATTCTCTGTCCTTCAGCCATTATCATTCATATGGAGATACTCTAAAAATATAGAAGTTTCTTATTAACACCCAAATTAAGAGAAATGTAGCAGAGCATATGGGAAAGAAGCTGTTGAAAGGAAGCATGCAGAATTAACCTTGCTACTATTTAACTAGTTAGCAATTTTCAATTAAATGCAAATATTTGGGGAAATTAAATGATTCCCCTTACTTATCACAGTTACAATCCAGAAAAAAACAAGTTCAATAGCTGTGATACTCCTTCCAAAAACTGCTCAATCCTAGTGATTTTGCATCTGTCCCTGATAGCACTTTTGGCACAAGTAAAACTGTTGGCTTAAAGTACAAAACAGAAGATTTTAAAAAAAACTGTATTACAACAAATATAATCTATTTAAACTATGTTAATCTCTCATATTTTATTCCCTAGATTGAATTTTGAGTGAGAAATGCATTGGACAAAAAAGCAGTTTGGTATATTCAAGCAACAGCATCCTCTACTGAGGTCGAGGTGTTTAGATGGGAAAGTGAGAAATTTATTCTTTCTTAAGGAGAATTTACTATATTCACAAACTAGTAAGTAATGCTATTATCACAAGAATTGTTCTATATTCTGCCAAATAGTATATGCACAAGCTGCTTGCTATTACCTTGTTCTTAGTCTATTTTTTCCCTTGTAAATGACTTAAGCACCATACTTGGTAATATATTTTTGACAGGACAGAATTAACATATGAACTATTATACCTCTGTGTACCCTTGCATTCCCTTGGAGTCATACCAGTCAGAGTCTGTGTTTTCCCAAAGTATAGCACTGCCACATACATAAATACTCCCAAGGAGAAAGGCATATCCCCAGTCATTTCAAAAGCATTTTTTTTTGGAAAGCAAATTACAAAATATGAAGCTATTCAAATAAAAGCAAATAGACTGATGAAAAATTATTTATATAATTTATAAAAGATTTATATTTGTATAACATGAAAATGCTGACTCTCAAAAGTTTTACAACCAAGAAAACCTTATTTGTAAACACTATTCTTTTCCTTTTGATTTGTTCCTGGTTGCAAGAATACAGTAAAAATAGTTGACTAATAGAAGTAGAGCTAAAGAAGAATCTCAGCAAAGACTATGAGTCACTAGGAAGGTATTGAAAGGGGCTGTGCGGCAGATAAGGAGCCCCAGCGACCAGCAGCAGAGACCATTTGGTAGTGAACACAAAGTTATGCCACTCAAATGTTTATTCCACCACTTGACGAATGCCACCCAAGAACCGAAAATTCTCTGATGTGCCCGCCCAAGCTCTTTCTGACTTTAGGTGAGTTGGTCACCTCTCTTAGCTAAAATCTCTAATAGGCAGTATAACTTTTCTTGTTGATAAAGCATTTATATATTGGGATTATACAGCCAAATCTTGGCTTTTCCCCCCACTAAACTAATTCCTAACTTATCTATCTATCTATTGATCTATCTATCTATTTATTATTCATTCATTCATTCATTCATTCATTTGTTCATTCATTCATTCATTCATTCATTGATTTATGTATTTGTTATTATATCTATTTATTCACTTATCATTCATTCATTTGTTTATTTATTTGTTTGTTTATTCTAACTCATCCCCCACTAACTAATTCTTCCCCTCCATTATATTTCTGGCTCCAGAGTTGTTGATACACTACCTCAACACAGTATATATAACTTTAATCAAAATATTAAATATTAATAATTATGATTGGCATCAATAAATACAGTGTGAAAATGACACAGTCCATGTAAACCATGTCAAATAAAGCAGCAATCCCTCTGTATTCTGGCATTCCAAAGAATCCCAGAAACTAAATAAGTATCACCTCCAATCACTACCATAAGAAATTGGCAAGATATTCACCTTCATTAATGTGATGTAGGAATTCAAAACGCTTCTGTTGGTCATTGTCAAGAAAATTTATTCTCTCTACCTAGACTGTATTAAGATTAAGATCTTTTTTTTTTCCTACTGGCTTTACTCCTACACAACTCCTATGAGACACACATTTAATTAATCTCTACTCTTTGCATCTCTCACTCTCTCTCTTTATCCGTGTGTGCGTGTGTGTGTGTGTGTGTCTTGGGATTTTCTCTATAGGTCATAATCTTGTGAACTTCTAATCCTATCCAACTGACAGAGAGGAATAATGCCCAGATAGTCTCCTTCTTCAAAGATGGCTCATCCTTTTCTAGTAAATTACTTACATCCTCAGCTTTTTTTCTGGAATTACCGGACTGTAAAACTCCATGAACAGGACATCATCTGTGTATCAGCATGAGGGGAAACTCCTGCAGACATCCTTAATTTTGCTAAGTAATAAATAATGTATATGATAATTAATAACAATTGCATAAGTGGTAATTTAAAAACCACACAAAAATTTATATTAATCTGCATCACAAAAGTTATTCACACTTAGAGGAAGTCTACAGATAAATTGAGTGACTAGTTTGGCTAGTACAATCAGAAAAGGACCAGAGGTGATTTCATTAATGTGTTAAAGGTTTATTTATTGCTTATTTTCAATAGCTAAGGGATGAACTAGTTCAAAATGCTTTTGGAAAAGATAAAATTAAACAAACACTGGGGAGTGAAGTTAGATGACCAGTAGGGGAATGGAATGAGATGTAGGCATAGCATCAATCCAGATAGCTGAGGCCTGAAACTGAAGGCTGAGAATAAGAAAAAGTTACAGAAAATCTAAGGAAAAAAATAAAAGTTACAGATGCCGATCTTTACTCTTACTATAGGAATGGGGTATACTTCAAAGTTTGAGCCATTTTGAAAATTAAAATATAATGGTCCCTCTACAACCTACCCTTTCCTATCTACAATAAAAGAATGGGTCCCCTTGGGGGTCACCTTGAGCTTAAAGGCGGTTTGTGGGTCTACACTCCTAAAATTATGAACATTAGACTCTACTAGGAAGTTTACTTCTAATAGTCAGCTAGAGGAAACTCAAAGCAAAGTCATTCACTTGAATAGCATTATAAGAATGAGAGTAACAAAGCAATAAACCTAGAGTTCACAATCCCAGAACTAAATCAAATACTAATGGGAAAATTAGACACACTCAGGGGATATACTGATAGTCTCACACTTAAGGAACACATGATAAAGACATCCTCGAACTCTTACTTCAGAGCCCCAATAATATTTATTTAATGTAGTGTCTTTAGATAGCTCCCCCTGATTGTAGCATCTCCGTTGAACAGGATATTCAACAGGGCTTCCTGAACCTGCCACTCTCCATAACAACTCTCAGTAGCTAGGACTGGCTCTCTTCTCAGCTCACATTGGTCAAATTCCTCATAGCTATCTTTTGCTTTGACTCCCTAGGTCTGCTTTTTGCTGAGTACAGCGTTTCTCACTGGAAGATTAACTCATTGCAAGATGACATGATCTATGAGAATGAGAAGCAGAGAGAAAGAAAAATCTCCTCTACTCTTAGAGGCAAGGAACTATGTTCTTTCTTCTTCAAAAAAACCTAGCTTTCATTCTTCTTTGCTTCCATGTGTAACACTTACCAGCTACAGGTTGCCTGGACTTAGTCCCAAGTTGCTGAACTTTCTTTTTTAAAGACCACCATAGTAGATCAGCCAGCCAGTAGCTGGCTTTCTGCTAATACTACAAGTTTGATTTGGAGAACTGTTTTGTTTTTTCCATTGTCACTACAGATAGGGAAAACAAAACATGAAATACTGCTTTATACTTTATTTAAGATTTTAAATTCTCTGTTCCTCTCTTATCTGACATTTACCTGTGGTAATATCATCATGTGATCTGGGGAGAAATTGATTATCAACTGTCTTCCAATCTATTCTGCCTTGTTGGAAAGATAATACATGTAAACATTAATTTTCTTACTAACACATTTATGTCTGATGACTTTGAAAATAGTCCTTAAAATATTTAGAGAAATATTATACCCATTTTACAGATGAAAAAAACTGAGTCTCAAGGATACTAAATGTTTGTGCAGGTTGAGAAATGATTTGAATTGGACATTGAAACCAGATCTTTAATTCCAAGTCTTAAACTCTTTCTCCTATTTCTCAGCATATATAAATCATGACCCTGGGTAAGTCTTTTATTTTTTCTAGCTTTCAGTTTCTTTCTAAATCTTTTATTGAACTTGCAACATGCTTCAAATGCTATCCAGGTATCAAGTCATTTTCTTTGGCCATCCTGGCATTTGTCCTGACCCAGTTCAAATCTCACCTTTTTGTAAACTGATTTGCAAACCTTAATGCTGTTTGTAAATATGAGCTTTGAAATTAAAAAAAAAATAATAGGAAAAAGTCAAGCAAAATGGAAGGGGAGGAAAGGATAAAAAGGATTTCACACAGGCCTACCTAAATAGAGATTAAAATCACAAATAACTAAACAATCTAATATTCATATTTTTAATTTCCTTTTTACAGAAGGGTACTCTAATATTAAGGTTAAAAGCACTGTTCATTCACTAGAACCATAGCACTAGAGAAATAACAGATCTAACAGATAAGAAACATGAAATAGTGTCATATGCTGGAAGCAACTGATTGTACTGAGAAACCATGGCACAGTGAAGACAGGGACAAATAATATGTTTAGTCATTAAATTGTAGCTGAAAATGGTGGCACTTTCAGAAAAGAATCACATAAGGTAAAGGAATTGGCAATAAATACTAGTTACTATTGGTTTATCAGGGTGTTTATATGAATAAACATTCAAGGAAAATTCATTAATTCATTTGACCTATTTCACTCACTTTACTTTTTCATTCTCATGCAAATCTCGAGATTGAGAAAGAGCAAGATCACCTAAAATATCATGACCCTAATAAAAGCTGCCACCTACATTTTCCAAAAGTCTAGTGTTTATCTCCAATGCAAGTAATAATGTATTTTTGCATTGGTAGGTCAACTAACTTGGGTAGATAGGTAATAGAGTAGAAAGAGTTCTGGGTCTGGAGTCAGGAAGACTCATTTGCCTGAGTTCAAACTTGACCTCTGACACTTAGTAACTGTGTGATCCTGGGCAAGTCACCCACTTTTTTGCCTTAATTTTCTTATGTCTAAAATGAGCTTGAGAAGAAAATGGCAAATACCTCTAATATCTTGGCCAAGGAATCATCAAAGGAGTTATAAAGAGTCAGACATGAATGAAATGATAGAACAAGTCCAGCTAACTATTCTATGATATATATTCTTGTGATGATATGTGCCTGAGAACAAGTTTCCAAAAAGAAATTTGCAGAGAAGGAAAAGCCAAGAATCCAAGATTTTATTTTTTATATGTCAAAGGGTTGGAAATATTTAAAGATGGAAGTATGAAAGGGACAGAGATAAGGTGTATGTTCATGTCCTCATAATATAATGAAGTGTTCAGAAAAAAAGTATAATTGTAGAAAAAAGCAATTGCACATATAGTATATATATGTAATTCCCATTCCGAAGCCCAATAGTATGGGATTCTCTCATTGGAGATTACTGCCCTGTCCTTCATGAAGTGTGGGGTGGTTTTGGCAAGAATAAAACAGTTTTATTTCTTATCTACTTTTTCAGCTTTGACTTGCTCTGAACACTTCTGGCTTCCAGCTTGGGAAAAGAAGATAGAAGAGGTCAACTCCACTTCAAGCTGATGAAGGAAAAGACTAGGAAATCATGTTAGAAATTGTCAGTCTACATTGTGTCCCTACCCGTAGACTGCTACTAGAACCTTTGGGGAGTTACCCCTTGGAGGAGATCTAGAACACTCTCTCTTGTTTGAACTATGCTATTTGTTTCCAATGGGAGAGCCTTTTAATCTTTTTACGTATAGTTTCTCTAATTTCTGTTTCCCATAATTTGGTAAATGGATTTCTTTATTGCTCACTATGGGTAATCATTATGGAACTGTTATTTGGTGGGAATGGGGTCAAGCCTTGGAAATAGAGCTTAAAGTCTTTTTTCCCCATAATAATCACACGGTGATCAAAAATTCAATTGACCATGTTCACATCTCTTAAACTGATAACATTTAATGGAACAAATAGATAAAAATTCTATCTCTGTGACCCCTCTGAGGAGAGGAAGGTGACCTTTGACCTCAAACTCTTGCTCGCCTTTCTGCAGGAATTATAGTTTTCCTTGGAAAAGAGTGTAGAAAGAAGAGATTAGAGATATCTGTTTTACATCCCTTCAAGACAGAAAATGACAGTCCCATGCTACAGGTAGGAAAACATCCGTAGCCATACATAGGTCCTCCATTAGACATGTGTGGAGCTCCTTAATAAAGACAGAGTTTTAATTTCCAATTGTGCTATTTACTACCTGAATGCCATTTAGGAAGTCAGTTAATATCTCTGGGACTTGGATTATTCATCTACAAGATGAGGGGTTTGGATTAATTTGCACTATTTTTAAAAATGATAACTTAAAGGTATGCATTTGTTATATGATAAAAAAAAATTCTCCAAATTTTTGTCAGACATGAGTACTACTACACTCTGGAAATTCACATGCGGGTAAATGAAAACACCTGAAGCAATTTAGAAAGAATTTCTAACACCTATGAAGTTCTGGGTAAGAAAACAAAGACTGCAGAAGCATATGTGTGGTTGTTGTTATTTTGAATACTTAAAACAGACAACAGAAAAAACCAAGTCCAGTAGGCTAAGAACTAGAATGGTTGTAAAAAGGCAACAAACGACTGCCTCTTAAAGTAGTTTCTGGGCTCTTTTGGCTTTTGTAATAAAAATATTAACAGAAAATGAGGACAGAATCAATATATTTTCATTTCCTATTTTTAAGCCACCAATAGATTATTTAAGTAATTAAGATAGCAGCAGCTGGAATTTTATAGATTGTTTTTTCCTTGTCCTTAAAAAAAAAAACAAAAAAAAACTTCTCTTAATTTTTGAGGTTTCTTCTAATTAGCTAAATGTTTGACTGTACAATGTCAGTTAATGTAGGAAATGACTATAAGTAACCCTTTTTTCCTGATTAAGATATCGCCTATTTATTATTTTGTTGTTTTTCACCATGTATGGTGCCTTTTAATTCTCTCTTTAAAAATAGCAACTTAAATTGGAAAATCTAGTAAAATTTTAATAGAATTTCTCTAGTTTTTCCGCTTTGCAAAAAAAACAAGTTTTGCATAAAGCTACATTTTTCTTAATCACAATAATCACATTTACTCTTATAATGAACACTAAAAGGAGAGAAAATTAAATTTCTTGTGAAATGTTGTATCTTCCATTTGGATTCATGACCAAAGCAATTCTGTCAACTCATATTTTGCTTCTCCAGGTAGAAATTGTGATCTATCTTACCATTTAACTGCTCTGTTTTTGTTACCTCATTGATAAGAATGTCACTATTTATATAGTCCATTTCCTTCAGTAATAGGTCAACTCACTGTTCCTTGGACAAGGACTTAAAATTGAATACTAACAGTTAAATTAATGATTATAGCTGGCCTCAAAATCTTGTGATTCCTGGTATCTTCTGACCTTTTTCTTCCTTCTGACATCTACTCTCATCACAACAGAAGTAGAATTTGGTCATATAGACTGAGAGGCATTTTCTCTTTTTTGTTTCTCTTTTTTCACAGACTGCAGTGAGTCAAAGAAATCATCACCTAATAGCTAACCTGCTGGGGGGTCAGCCTTGCCATACTGGTCTGGTTACCGAGACAGCAAAGACTTGTGAGCTTAGGAGTAGTAGCTGAAGCTTATCATTCACTTGGCTTAGCCTTTGATTTATCTAGGAGAACTTCTCAAGTTTAATTAGATATTGAAGTAGAACTTTGTTGGCAGCATAGGAGCAGTAACATATAGCAGCTCTCACATAGCCACCCCAAAATACCCATAAAATATGACTCTAAACTAATCCTAGAACTCCAAAACGCACACAAATATACTTTCCAGTAAAGCCAGCTCAGCTACGAGGAACCATATCAGCACTGTGAACCGCAACCAGCCTGGTCTGAAGCCCTGGCTGAGCCCGGGGGCAGATGGACTAGAGGATTAAAGGAGCAGATTGGCAGCAGCTGTGAAAGTATTCAGAACTAGGTCAGTGGAGCTTGCAAGATTGTGGGAGAAAAGCCTCCAGCCAAAACGCCTCCAGGGCTGGAAAGCAAAAGGCAGAGGTTTTGCACACGCCTCCACCTCTGCATTGCAGCTTCTGCGCCCTAGGCCTGCAGACTGCAGGGGGACTGGGGATTGTTCAGAGGCCAAGTGCTCTCACATTGAGCAGCCTGGATCCAGATGGCCATCTTGGGCTTTGGTCCTGTGGGTCTTCTTTATCCAGTGAGCTGGAAGTGGGAAAGGGACCCAGCACCTTCCTGAGAGCTGCAGCAGCTGGAAAGACCCCAGGGATATGGGACAGAGCATTCCTTTCTGGAAGCAGAGCCCCACAGAGATTAAAAAAAAAATCATGGACTGACCAACCATGAGTAAGAATAAGCATAAGAAGAAAAGTAATAACAGCAACCAAACCCTGGATTCCTTTTTTGGGGAAAAGAAAGATCACGGCAGAGAAAAGGAGGAGGAGAGTGCAGCCAGAGCTCCCCCACCAGGGGCTTCCAATAAATATGAAGATTGTCTTAAAGCTAGAGATGAGCTGAAGAAGGATTTTGAAAATCAAATAAGAGAAGTGGAAGAAAACTGGGAAGAGAAATAAGAATGTCTCGAGAAAATCATGAAAAGAGAGTCAGCAATCTGACTGAAGAAATTAACACCCTAAAAAATAGATTAACTCAAATGACAAAAGAAGCCCAAAAAGCCAATGAGGAGAAGAATGTCTTAAAAAGTCGACTTTGCCAGATGGAGCAAGAATATCAAAAGCACTCTCGAGAATAATTCTGTCAAAATTACAGTGGAGCAAATGGAAGCAAATGACTTCATGAGAAATCAAGATACTATCAAACAGATCCAAACAAATGAAAAAATAGAGGGCAATGTGAAATATCTCCTTGAAAAAAAACCACT
>JAQQSU010012304.1:0-11954 GCA_028627135.1 Pseudochirops cupreus
GTTATATTTATAAGCTTGGAAACTCTTTAGTAAATCTAATATATGAAAATACAATAAGCCCCAAAGTTGTGGAGACATCAGAATGCCAGAGCTTTGAGTATTTATGATGGGGAATACCACTGGAGATTACCAAGCTTTACATACCAGTAAATTATTGGGAAAACAAAAGTGGTAGTCAAGGATACACAATCCCAGATATCGTCTTCCTTTACTTGAGTGAGAGAAAGTTAGTGAAAAAAATATTCCGAGCTGTCTTGCAAACCTCCCCTGTAGAACTTCTCTAGAGCATTTAACAGTGCCTGGATTTTGGTCTCCAAAGATTACAGGATTTAGAATTAGAATGGAATTGCTGAAATCCTCCTGTTAAAAATCAGTATATTTTTTGAACAGCAAATAATCCCTTGCTGATTTTAAAGAAAGATCAGATGATTTACGAGCTAAGATGTGAGGCTCTTCAATTTTCTTTGTCTTTATTTTAAAAGTTATATATCTTACTCATCTCCTCAGTAACATGCACAGTGCCTACCCCAATGGCAAACACTTAATACATAACAATTGATTTATTGATTTAAGGCAGTGTGATACTATGGAAAAAGTGATGAATCTGGGGTTAGTCACTTCTGGGTGGGGAGGAAGTTAGCTTCCTCATCTTTAAAAATGAAGGAGTTAGACCTGATCTCTAAAGTATGTGTTCTAAATCTGAGTTTTAAATCAGTTCTAAATCTGAGATTCATAATTCTTCCCAAGGAAAATCTCTCTACATGTATTCTCTAAAAAAAATTTTTTTTTAATTTTAAAAATCTGCTTTTGCTTCCCTTCAACCTACCTACCCACCCACCCATAAAACTCTACCTTGTAAACAAGGGAAAATTGTCCAACAAAACCAGCAAGCATAGTGGTCATTGATGACAGTGACATTTCATGCCGATTAGTCAGGTTCTTGTTCTTATCTCTACCTTTTCTGGGACCTTTTTAAATCATTTTGCCCCCTGTCTCTGACATCTCCCCTCTCTCCCTCACCAGTAGGTATGCCCATTTGCCTACAAACAGGTTTCAAACATTCCCTATCCTAAATGAACAAAAATACCTTGCCCTCAATTCCACTACCACTTTATGTCTCTGTTCTTCAGCACTTTCTTCACTCACTAACAAAATCAAAAATGAAAGTTAGGCTTGATGTCTACACTTCCTCACAATTCACTCTATGACTTTTCCCCTCTTTATTCTAACATTGCACATTGGAAAGAGCAATGAACTTATAGTCATAGGACCTAAGTTTGAATTCCAACTCTGCCACTTAGTACTTGTGTGACCTTGGGCCAGTCCATCATCATCATCATCATCCTCATCATCACTAGCATCTATATAGCACTTACTATGTGCCAGGTACTATGCTAATATTGTCTTATTTTATCCTCAAAACAACTCTGGGAGGCAGGTGTTATTATTAGACCTATTATAAAGTTGAGGAAACTGAGGCAAACAGGTTAAGTGACTTGCTCAAGGTCATACAGCTAGCTGGATTTGAACCCAGGGCTCTACACCTAGCTGCCCTATAACCTCCCTGGGCCTCAGTTTCCTTATTAGTAAATGGAGGAGGTGGGGGTGAACTAAGGTCTCTTTCAGCTATAGATCTAGGAGCCTATGATTAACGGTCTCTGAAATCGTTCTCACAAGGGCAAATTGTTCTCTCAGGGATCTCCTAATCATCAAGTGCTTTTTCTCAGCCTTAATCATCAATTCTAGACTCTTACTCTTCCATTCTAATCAACTGCCAAGTCTTGTTTTCTCTCTTAACAGCATCTCTCAAAAATGTCCCTTTCTCTTCATTGGCACAGTCAGTCACCTAATGTAGGCCCTCACCACCTCTGAGTTAGACTATTGCAATAGTGAAATCTTGTTTAGTCTTCCCATCCTTCTCCTTTCTAATCTATCTTCTGCCTTGTGCAAATGCCCCCTCTACAAAATAACTTTGTGTTTATTTTGTATGTATTTTCTATATACTTTTATTTTACTTCTTTACCATCTCATTCCTTAAAACCATATGTGTTCCTCAAGAATCCATCTTAGAGGGCTTCTCTTCCTATTTCTTTATGCCCCTTATCTCAGTGACTTCATCCCATGATTTAAAGTATTACTTCTATTTCAATCACCCTCAGATTGACTTCTCCAGCCCTGATCTCTGCCTTTAGCTCTAGTCCTACATCACCAGTTTCCATGTGGATGTCCTATCACTGTCTTAAACCCAATGTATCTAACACCAAGTACTTTCTCTACTTCCTCCTCACAAACAGTTCCCCTTCTTGACTTCCCTCTTTGGATTAAAAGTACCCCAGTGATTCAGACTTAAAAATTGAACATCCTCTTTGACTACTTCCTCTTCATATTCTCCTGAATCTAATCTGCTGCTAAGTTTCCCTTTTCATTCCCTTGAATCTGGCTCTTACCATTCCTTGCCAACCTCCTCAGCTCAGGTACTAATTACATCCTACCTGGACTATTGGCAATAGACTCTCTAGATTCCCCCTGTTCCAATTCACCAGTTGCCCAATTATCAGGGATTCCAGGGGACAAAAGATAAACAAGCTATCCACCTCCTGACCGAAATAACAGACTCAGGATGCAGAAGACGACATTTTTTGGACAATAAGGAAATTTGTTTTGTTGACTATGTATATTAGTGACAAGGAAATCATTTTTCTCTCTCTTTTCCAATGAAATGGAAGGTGGAAGACAAAATAGATTTTTGTCGATTAAAAAATTTTAATTTAATACCTCTAAGTATTTATGATTCAGCACATTCTGACACAAGCTGCCTTTACAGTCTTATCTCTCTACTTATAACCAGAATGAACTACTCATAGTCTCCTGAACGTGCCTTGAAAATTTCCCAACTCTACACATTCGCACATGCTTTCTTTAACTTTCTTCAAAGCACACCTTAAATCACATTTCCTACACAAGCCCTTTCTGGAGAACTCCCTCGTGCCATTGCCCCTACCTGAAGTTAAGTTGTATTTGTGCCTATATATGTATACAGTTACATATGTATAATGGGAGTTGAAAGGATGGCCAACGAGGCCCAAATCTTTAGAGTATACACGACATGTTCTGCCAGGTTTGATGGAGGTTTGGTGGGTCCGAAATAGTGAATACATGATAGTGGGGACCCTTTCTCTCCTCTATTAAGAGCATGCTCAGGTATCCTCTGTTTCTTGTTAACTTAATTGATGATGATGAAAACCCTTTTTAAGGGTACATACAAAAGCCTCAAATGGATGCAGTCTTTCTCTTCTCTGGAAGTAGCTTCTTCAGAGGAAGATTCTTTGGCCCTCTTTCCCCACCCAGCCACCATATGACTATGAATGAATGCACCGTTGTTTATTTTACGTCTATGTATGATGCTTTTCCAATTTTAGGTGAATGAGTATCAGATAGAATGGACTAGGTCATAACATTTTGTGAGCTTTAAAAGGGTCAAAAGAGCCCTCAGAAGACCAGCAACTAGAGTCTGCCAATAGTCTCAGCAGCTAAGACACCATAGTTAGGAGCTAGCCCTGAGAAACGACCTGCTTGTTTGACCCAGCTCAGCAGGAAATCCAGCCAGCAGCTAAGACACCATGTCCTACAAGCTGGGGAGCTCAAACACCCTCTATGTCACATCCAGAAGTTAATTTGGTAGGGGTTGGGAGCAAATATTTTATAGCAACCAGTTTAAAGTTAAGCCCACTCTCTCCGGGGAACAAGGTGGGAGAGGGGAATGTGCTCCCAGTTTGAGAGTTTGTTGTACTTTGCTTCTCACTGTAGCTTTTCAGTAAATATGCCCTTTATAAAAGTTAGCTGATGTTGATTGGCTAAGTGATACCAGGGAGATGCTAGCTGGTGATTGATATTACCAGGTAGCATGCCCTAGAACCTTGAGAAGAAAAATAATTTATAAAATTCTGGGGACCTAATCTTCCAGTATAGTGAGGGTTAGAAGAGTTAAGACCCATACCCAACACACAATGGCTATATATGTCATTCTCTTCAACCCATCTGACCACAGAATGAAATCTCCTTTAAGGCAAAGATCTTTTTTAAATTTTTGTCTTTATATTCCCCAGCATTTTTAAAAAGTGAGTATTGGGTGATCAATCTCAATTGATTAATCTCCCTGGGCCTGTTTCATCTTCTATAAAATAAGAGGAGGGAGAGTGTTGATTTAATAACCTCTGACTTTATTTCCAGTACTAAATCTATGATCCTATGATTGATCGATTGCTATTGCTTCGGATCTCTTCCCCTCCCTTTCCACATCAAAATCTTACCCATTCCTCAAGGTCTCTTTCAAATTCCACCTCCTCCCCTAATACTTAATACCTATGTAAATGTGGGTCACTTAATTTCTCTGGTCCTCCGTTTCCTACCCTGAAAAATGAAGGAATCCAAAGAAATACCCTCTGAAATCCTATCCAACCCTGGCTGTCTGATCCTTTTCTAAAGCTCTAGCCAGAAGCGGCCTCTCTTCCACCCTCCCATAGCACTGTGATATTTACCAAGAGGCACTCATCACATACAGATGGGATTTACAGTCGTGTTCCAGCCCTGATAAAATAGTGGGCTGCATCTCCATCTTTGGATCCTCTGCCCTGGCCCCATAGTACACTTATAGATGCTCAACAGATACTTGTTGAACAACCACAATGTGAGCAGCGGCTGCTACTAAATTCTAAGGTTTCTGCCTTAATGAAGTCATTTAAATGCTGCCACACCAGGGCAGAAGAATGTTCTAGGGGAAGAGCTAATTGGGCCTCAGAGCCTGTGAGTGGGTGAATATTCTTTCACAAGCCTCCTTGACAAAAGGAATGTTACTCATCGGCACTGGCATCGTCTAAGCCCCAATTATTTCTCATTAGTCACATGGATTTTCATATGATATCCTGCCTTCTGCAGCCCTGCTGAAACAGTTTCTCCCACAGTGGGTGCCCCCATGGCTTCCTCTTTTCAGTTCTGCCCTCGATGGGAACAGGAGAGCAGAACCAGAGCAATGCCTCTTTGGTGCTGCCCCCCGGCCTGAGAGGCCTGAGTTAGGCAGCCTGCAGCAAAGCTAGTAAATACCAAAGTTAGGCTGGCAAGGGCAACCATCAAGGATACAACGGTGGAGTTGTTTAAAAGAGGCCTTTTCCCTGCCAAGTCTGACAGGATTCTGCTATGATTCACGTTGATGAATGAGTGACCTTTTGCTGGGTTCACAAAGTTAGAATTCGGGAAGTTAAAATTGGCTAAATAGTTTAATCACAGAAGCATTGCCACAGAAGTGAAAATGTTGGGGATGGGAAGAGGGGGAGGGAGTCCAGGGCTGTCTGAACTCTAACCTGTGTCTCTAACTTAGAAGAAAAGGAAGTTACTTATTCTTCTACCCAATATTCAGGAAAATACTCCCCTTGGATGATTGATAGTCTACTCGGTTATGCAGCTTTTTATTTCTATTTTGTTAAAATAAATATTATTGCTGTTAAAAATATGGGTAACACCCCTATATCCGAGATTTAGAGCTGGAAGGAACATTCATCCCCATTTTATAGGTTAGGAAACTGAGGATCAGGGAGACTTAGTGACTTGCCTCAGGTCTCATAGGTAAGTAGGTATCAGAGATGACTTTGGAACCCAGGTACTCTTGACTCCAGAGACAATTGTTTTTCCAGATATCATAACAAGGACATAACAAATCAGCTTGGTTTTTTTTTCCTTTTTTCTTTTTGGAGGGCAATTGGGGTTAAGTGACTTGTCCAAGATCACACAGCTATTAAGGGTCTGAGGTCGGATTCTGACTCCAGGGCTGGTGCTCTATTGACTGTGCCGCCTAGTTGCCCTCCAAATCAGCTTGTTCTTTTATGTTGACCACTGGATATTAGGACAGATTTTTAATTCTGCAAACTCTACTTTCGCTCTTACAACATTTAGCTGTTCCCTCCTACCCCAACCCCATTCTTCTATCCTATACTTCAGGAACACTAAAATACTGGGGCTGGCTCACCCTTTTCTGGATAAAGTCCCCTTCTTATTTTCTGTTTATAACCCCTTCCCACTTTTCCAACTTTTTTATATTTTCCTTCCCTGCACAAATTCTTTGATCTAGCTATACTGCCGATGTCCTGTTCCTCAGATATATCACCTCATAATCCCACCCTTATTCCCATCTGGTATTACGTGCCTTATCCCCACTCAAAGTATTTGCACTGGTTGTCGCCTGTCCCTAGAATATCCTCCCCACTCATCTCTGGCTCCTGGTTTCCCTGACCTCCTTCAAGACTCTGATAAACTCTCACCTTAAAGGACTTTACCACTCCCAAACCCACTTTCCCTATATACCGTATGTATCTTGAATGTTCATAACTGTTGGCAAATTGTCTCAATCATTAGAATTCCAGATCCTTAAGGGTAGGAACCCTGTTTTTGCCTTTGCATTCTCAGCACTTAGCAAGATGCCTATCATATATTAATAATTTAATAAATGCTTATTGACTGTTTAAGCCACACTGCTTGGAGAGCCTATTAACCTTCCATTATTTTTAACCTATTGTTTATTTTTCTGTTGCTACTTCTCACTGTGACAGAAAAAGAAGCAAACTAGGTCCCAAAGGATGGGAGGTAACCCTCAAGTCCTCCCTGCCTAAGCCCCTGATAGGGATAAATCCTAATCCCAGATATTTCCCCCTAGATTCAAGTGTAGGCAGATCATGTCTTTGCTGAGTTAACTTCCAGTAACTCTGCTCCCTGAGGGATTTTCCATGTCCCCTATACCAATTCCTGTCTTTTGACATTATTTTTACTAATATTTAAACATTAATGTTGATTCTGTTCAGTGGCCTTACTCTTTGTTATCCTCATTCATCTGAGTTTTATGATTAGTTTTAAGAAGGTTATTCCTCTCCTGCCTGTGTATATTTGCATACACTGTGCTCCCTTCCATCCCCTAAAATGCACTCTCTTCTCATCTTCATTCTCAGAATCTTTATTTTCTTCAAGGCTTTCCTTGAGTATCTCTCCTGTGAATCTTTCCTTCTTCCTCTTCCCATCCCAATTGCTAATATTCTTTCCCTTCTGACTTTGTCATCTACCACCTATGTGACCTTGGGCAAGTCATTTCACTTCCCTGTAACTTAGTTTCCTTATCTCTAAATTGGTACGGTTGGATTAGATGGCCACCTAGGTCCTCTTCCAGTTCTAAATTTATGATCCTATGATCACTAATTAACCTGTATTTCTTTATCTGTGTACATTTTTCTAATCCCCCAGTAAAATGTAATCTCCCTACAGTCGTGGAATATTTCTTTTTGTGTGTGTGTCCCTGTATTTCCAATGCCTAGCACAGAGCCTTGCACATAATAGTCATTTAATAAGTGTTGGTTGAGATTAACTCAACTGAGTTTTAAATGCTTCAAAAGATAGTTTGATTAAAACCAATGAAACAAAAAAATACAGATAGCCCAGCATAAAAGCTATTTGAAATTATCCCACCACCAACAATTCTGCAATTATATCTAAAATCAAATTGGGGAGTTACTTTTCCCATCCTGAAAGGTCTATCCAGAGTTGGGACTACACAAAGGTACTTTCAGGGGTCCATTTAATTGGGATTTTTTTTACAAAAGATACAATTTCATGGGTGTAGAAGACTTCTAATGAGGAATGCCACCCACCGCACCAATGTATAAAAACAACTATTTTGAAACTTTTGGTCTTAAAGAGTTTCCTCCAGCATTGAGAGATTGAGTGACTTACCCCAGGTTACACAGCCAACATGTGTCAGAGGTGGGGCTTGAGCCCATCTTTCTGACTCCCAGGCCAGTTATCTATCTACTCCTTGCCATGCTGCCTTTGGTAGTCAGCAGTCTAGTCTATTCTATTCTGGCGGTAGCTGGAAAATGAGAGCAATTTTATCCTTCCACTACCATAACTAGAGCAAAAGAAATAAAAATAAGCTAATCCTTCTAATTCATCCTCTTAATGATTGATTTGTATCTAATGGTGGCCATCTCTATGGCAGAGAGGAAGAAGAAAAATATACATGATAATTTTGTGTATATTAAAAATAGCAAAAAAAAAAAAAGGAATAGCAGGTTGTACATAGGAGATATTGTATATAGAGTTCCAGCTTTGGAGTCAGGAAGACCCAGGTTTAAGTCCCACATCAGACACACGCTAGCTATTCGAACCCTGGACAGTTTACTAAATGCTGAGGGAAGCTATCTAAGACAGTAAATTTGTGGAGAGCTTGCAGATCTGCATTGGTAGAAAATGTTTTCTCCCTGGGAGTTCCCTATACCAATAACATTGCAGTTCACACATCCCCTTCCATTTTCTGGACTCATCCCAAAAGTTATCATAAAACTATCCCCTTTTAGAGTATCTTGCAGTTCCTGTATAGTAACTGTGCAACCCCCACCCCTGGGCCAATCAGCTCTCTGTCACCAAAGTCAAAGAAGTCCTACTCCCCATCTCCTACTCACATGGTTATTTACTAATCTTCCCATTGTCAGAAGTTCTTGGCATCAGTGTCATCTTTGCCATTAAATTCCCCTGCCTCTTTCCACTGCCTACTCTACTCTTCCCCAACTCAATGACTCTTGTTGGGAAAAACGAGCCTGATCCATCCTGGGATAGTTGGGAAATGAGAGTGTCCTTCTTTATCTCTGACAGTTGGACTAAAAGCAATGCTATGCACATTTCTGAGCTCTCCCCAATCAGTATTTCAGTATTATCTATATGCTTTGCTACCATACAGCCATCATCTTACTGATTTAGAAACTAGATCATGAAAAGATAAAATAACTTTCCCACTGTAAAAAAAAAAAGTTGGATTTCTAGTCAGTTACTCAACCAGTCAGAAAAGTCCCTTCCCTTATCCTTCCTGATTCTCTATTTCCTCCCCCATCAACTTGGGATCACATATCCCAGTCTGGTCCATGGATATTCTTTGGGTCCAGACCTGTGACATCATTGGTGTAAGGAACCTGCTGTGAAGAAACCTCTACAAATTCTGATTAACAAATGGCTCTTGAAGAGTTTTCCACTCTCTTTTCCTATTTCTTCCTGTTAAAATCCCATTTCCCCTGGACAGTTCAATTTATATGAAGGAAATGTGAGTTACATTTGATTTGTATGAAGGTTATATAACTGGAAAGCAGTGAAAAAAATCATAGGATTGTAGATTTAGAGCTGGCAGGGACTTCACTAGTTACCTAAACCAAATCCTTCATTTTTACAGATGAAGAAACTGAGAATAAAAGATAAAATGACTTCCCCAAGGTCACTCAGATAATAAGGGGCAGGAACCCAGGTCCTCTGACTCTGGAGTCATCATTTTCCCCCTACTGTAGCATACTGCCCAAGGTCATATAACCATTGTTTTAGAAGAGAATTTGAGCTCAGTTTTTTCTTATTCTAAGGTCAGTTCTCTCTCTACTATGTATGTTATAACACATGAATTAGGAGGAAGTGCAGCATCTTTTATTAGTCAGAGTGCTGATCTTGCAGGCAGGGAGAACTGAATTCAGCTCTTACCTTTGCCACTTACAAGCTGTATGACCATGAGGAAGCCACTTAATTTCTATATTTTCCTCAAACCCCTCATGAGGGGTTTGGACTAGATAACATTGATGTCCCTCTCAGAATCTATGACTCTATGACTATTCTGTGTGATGATAAATTTACTTCTTCAACAATATGGTTTACATAGGCAAGTGCTAGAATAACCCATAGGACTGTGAATCAATATCTAGAACAAGTTTGCCACTGTATACCAAATCAACCTGCAGATCAAACTGGGTACAAGCCCACTGACAAAATGTATCTCTGTTTTCCAAAGACCAGCCTTGCTAAGTTCAGAGGCTTATCACTAAATTGGCCACAATATGATGAATTCTATAATTCTCCAAGGCCAGATATAAAGGTATAAACAGTTTGTGATCTGAATTAAGGGAAAGGAGAAATCACAGATCCTTCCAATACCCATGTTTTGGCTGAAAAAAAAATTTACTGTCTATGGAAGGAAGATAAACTGTTTTTGATGAAGAGGTGATCATTGTATTAACGATTTTCAGAGTCAGACAGTAGATTCATTTGGATCTGAAAGAATTCACACTTCTCTTCAAGATGGACAATTGATTGATTTGTATCTAATGGTGGCCATCTCTATGGCGGAGAGGAAGAAGAAAAATATACATGATAATTTTGTTTATATTAAAAAGGAATAGCAAAAAAAAAAAGGAATAGCAAGCTGTACATAGGAGATCTGCAGATTCATGTGCAATCACTTTCAAATTATTTTGTGTTATGGAAATGCTTGTTTTATTCCATAAATTAAAAATAAAATAAATTTTTTAAAAAGATGGACAATAGAGTACCTCCTGGTCTAAAAGATAAGGCTCATTTATAGGTATTGTTTTGTGTCCTTTCATGGCTGTATTAGAACAGTTGAGAGTTTGATTCCAAGCAACCAACTGCTTTGTACCTCATCGTTTGCTGGGGAGCTTACAGAAGATTTTATCTAAGCTTAAACTGAAACCCCAAAACAATGTCTTAATGTACTGGGAAAACTGAAGCTTCCCAGTGACTGAAGTCACAGAAACACTCAAATGTCTTTTTCACTAAGTGAATAACAGAGAATCCAACAGGTAGGATTTGTCCACTTTCCAGCTAATAAAACAACTTTGTGTTTTTTGACATATATGCATACTAGAAAGAATGTTGAATCTGGAGTCAGGGGATTAGTTAAAATTCTTGTTTTGACGATCCCCTTTTCATGTTTCACAATGTATAGAGAAATGGTCATTTTACTTAGTGTTTGTTAGGAATAAAAATTACATTAAACAGAAAAAAAACAAAAAGAATCCTTTAAAAAGATTCCTTTTGATACTTGTCATATATAACCTTTGGGACCTCAGTTTCCTCATCTGTAACATATAGCTGTTGGACAAGAGGATTTCTAAAGATCCCTCTAGTTCTAGATTTATTGACCTATGATCAACAATGCACATGAAATGAGTTGATGGTTGCCAGTGTATTTGATCAATGCAACAACAGCTAATGTGTATGTAGGTATTTAAGGTTCACCCAGCCCTTTATATACAGCACCTTATTTAATTATCACAACAACCCTGAGTTAGTTACTACAAGTTTTGTTATCTCCATTTTGCAGTTGAATAAACTAAGACTCAGGGAAGTTGAATTTTGTATGACTTCTCATGACATAAAACAAATTAACTTGAAGGAGAAACAAGTCTTATTTGACTTCCTGCTCCAAAGATGTGGACTCAGTGGCTATTTCCACTGACTTTTCCATCTCTTTAAAATATTTTCCATTTAAATAATTTACAATTCTTAAAAGAAAAAAAAAAGAAAATGTACTGAGTGGTATTCTGAGTGGGTGAGATTATAGTTTTCAAGCCTGGAATAAATGAAAGGATTGTTTACCTTCAAAACAACACAGGAGCATGAGGTCTTTAAATGAAGACATTGCTGAATAAAAATGTAGTAGAGAAAGTTGGCATTCTCTGGATGGTTCATTCATCATCTTAAGGAAGGCACCCTCTCAAGAATATGTAAACAGAATGAAGAGCTTTCTCTTGAGAGTATAACAAAACATTCTACCTCATTGTGCTCTCTCATTTTCCTCGTTTCATTTATTTAAGGGGTTCTTCAAGATACCAGGAAGTATTTGCTATTAATAAATATAAGGTATCCTTATGAAACTGCTATTTTCCATGACACAAAAGAATCCTTTCCATAATGGACTTAGCTAATGCTATTCAATAGTGTAGAGATCTGGACGTACTCAAAGAATCATTTGTGTAACCCAGGATCCGGGACCTAGAGACTATGGGTCTACACAGACTGAGTCCAATCTTGGAGCCTATCCCAAGAGATCACTCTCACTTTGCTTCAGATCACCCCCAATAAGAGGTTCC
>JAQQSU010012305.1:0-11953 GCA_028627135.1 Pseudochirops cupreus
TATATATATATATATGCAATTATTATTATTATTATTGACTGCATCCAACTGGAACTTGAGATACACAGGCACTGCAGTTGGGAGATCCATCCTGCCCTACCAAAAAGTGACATAGGAGAGAATAGACTGGGGGAGGGGTACACACTGGGATGGCTGTTTTGGGGCGGTGGGTGGGGGAAAGACAGGAAGAAAATATGCAACTCAAAATCTTGTGGAAATGAATGATGCAAACTATAATAAAATAAAAAAAAACATTCAAAACAATTCCTACCTTTTTTGTGCCATTAGCCAAGTTATTTGACCTCCCTTTGCCTCAGGCAACTCCCTAGAATTAATCTAACAAGAAGACATGCCATGCTTTTCAATTTAGGAATTCTTGATCTAAAACAAAAGCATAATCTGTTTCAAAGCAGATTATCCCAAGTAATGAATGGCTTTGGAAATGACCTTGAAAAATTACTCCCCAATGTATATAGTAATTAGAAGCTCTTATATACATACTTTCTTGCTTGTAATTATAAGTAAAGAAGGACAAGTACCAGACAAGGTAAATGCTACTTGTGTTCTATATTCAATTGTAAGCTAATTTCTATCTCATGATGACCATCTTGGACAAGGATAATGTAGATTTCATTTATACTACTGTATCACAAAAAGAACAAACATATATGTGTATATACATATGCGCACATATACACACTTGTGCATATATGTATATACACGCATATATGGATGTATATGTATGTGTGTACGGTTATGTGTCACATACAGACACACACATTATGATAGTGTGGTTTTTCCTGTTTGGATGGATTCCTTGTGTTTGCAAATAAGATTGATATGATTCTAAAGCCAGAACTGCAACTGAGGTGGGTACTACCAGGTCATTACCTCCAGGATGTCAAAATGTAGAGGAAATAAAAAGCATTGGCTTAGGGCATATTTCTCGCTCCAGAGACTTCACCTTATGTAAATTCCACTCCTCCCCCCAAAACCTGGCCCTGCCTTTTTCTTGCAAAAACGGCTATTTATGGTTCTGATTGAAGTCAGATGTTTAGTAAATAGTCTTAAGTGTTACCTCTTGTTGTCAAAATCCTTATTAAAAAAAAATTTGTTCAGAGAATTGCATCCCACTGCTGTGTGATGAAGGAAGCAGAGAGCAAAATATGCCCTATTTAGCTCTGTACCTGTTTTGGATATTGAAAGTTTGGTGTAGTCTGGCCACTAAGGGGCAGTGATACACAGCAATCAGAGAGTGCTGCAATAAGGCAGTGAGTCATGGCAACTCAAAAGTCCATAACAGGGAAAAGGAGAACATCTTCTTGACTTTATTCCTCAGTTGGGAACCAGAGAGCAAAAACAAAGCAAAACACTTACCCTCCACCCTCCTACTCCCTTCCCCCAGGTTCTAGTTTGTTATGTGTTTTACAGAGACAAATGCCTCCTATTTAGTTCCAATGCCCCTTTACTGAACCTAAGGGGGCCCGTTTAGAGAGCCCCCAGAACAGAATCCGGATGCTCAAGTGTGGACAATAAATCCTGGCTAAGTCCTTACTACATTTTTGATTCCTGACCAGTGCTCTGTGTACAACAGGCAACTGAGCTAAACTTTTAGCCTTGAAGAACAATTTATTCATATAACTGAAGTACTAGATTTGAAATGGATGAAACTGTATGCCTGTTTTCTCTTTAAATTTACTTAGGTTGTGGCATCTCATTCACTCCCAGCCCTGCTAGCCCCAGATTCTTTGTATAACGTTCCAAGATATTGTATTTAGCCTGCGAAAGATTGGCTACATTGAAATTGCTATTGTAAAGGTTAGGGAAATATGAAAAAAAAATCTTTGTACTCCAGCTGACACGGTATATTGATCTAGTAGGAAATCCAACCATTACTTAGACAGATGGGGGAGCTCTGGGACTCTCAGTTCAAAAACGGCGTCAGCTCTTGCTGATGTTGCTACTGCATACTGACAATAGCTACAGTCTGAAAAGCAGGGTTTACATGCCTGAAATAAATTGTTTTGATTAGAACCTTTAGGAGAGAAAGTCATAAGGTACAGTTTTATTGACTACTTGCCAAACAACACAGACCCATGCTCTGTAAGCTTGTTTTGCTCTTGTAAGTCAAGCACCAACTGGGCTTTTATTTTCTAAGGTTATAGACTTAGAGTATAATACATTATCATTTGCTCTGAATTATTGCATGAAGGGAACGCTGGGAAATAGAATGCATTTTCAATAATAAATTATAGCTGACCCTCAAAGTATATATACATGTATATCTTTTAGATGCCCAGCTATACCTCTATAATTTGGGTCATAAAAATACTAAGGTTTACTCATTCCATGAAAATTTGCAGAGTGCTTCCCCCTCCCTAACAGAAAGTAGAGAGTAAAAAGTTTCCAGTCTATAGCAGATAAATAAGAAGAAAGCAGATAACCAAATGAGTTAATACAGAATATTCTGTCAAGTTTATTTTTTCTTTCTTTCCCATGAAGATCCTTTTTTTCCCCTTCCCAAAGAAGCTCTTTTGTTTTGTCACTTACTTCAAAGTTGGGACAATTCAATGCAATCAGCTAAATAGAATTTGGATGGATTCCTTGTGAAATGCAAAAGAAGGAGCCAAGTTCCTTTTCTGAAAATGAACCCACATTACATACTTCCCAAAGACAACAAGACATGGTGATGTCTTTTCCCAAACAAATACATGGGGGTCATTTTTGTTTCTTCCTTCTCTGTCTTGGTCTTACGTTCACTGTTGGTTACAAAAGCCAGAAATGAGCCTAAATGGCATTTTCCTCTCAGTAGACCCCATAACAATACTGTGCCCTAAAATGTTTATTGTATTTTATTTGAAATGCAGTATTTCTTTTAATTAGAAGAAGTAGATATTTCAACACTTTGGGTAATAAAATATATGACCATTTCTATGGTTACAATAAGGATGAAGTTTCATTGGGGAGAATAGTGTTGTGTCATGGATTTAGAACTGGGAGAGACCTGAAAGCGTTCTAGTCTGACACCGCCCCTCCACCCCATTTATTTTATAAATGAGGAAATAGTCCCAGAGAAATTGAGTGACTTGCCTGAGTTCACGTTGATACTAGTGGCAGAGCAGGGATATGAACCAGGTTTTCTTAAGTCTAGCACTTGTATAAAGGTCTTCATCTAATCCATTTATTTCAAATCAAGTCAAACAACAGGTTTCCTCTTGTTTTCTCCCATATGCTAGCATTCTTTTAATTTCACTGATGGATATAAAAGAAAAAACAATGTAAGGAACTAGACATAGTAATTGAAAACATCAATTTAAAATGGTAGCTTACCGTGAGGCGATGGGAGAGAAGAGACAAGGATGCTACTTACTGAAGTTGAAACTCAATGACTGATGTTGTCCCCAACAGAAAAAGGAAATTTCGAGAACAGGGGCAGGAATGAGTAGGGAAGAGAAATAATGGAATGGTATACTCTCCTCATGTTTTGAAAGGAATAACCATTTTCATTACTTCTTTCTTTCCTTCTCTTCTCCTTTCCTTCATCCATCTTTCCCTCCCTCCTTCCCTCTCTGTCACTTTCTGTCTATGTTTCTCTGTTTCTGTCTCTGTCTCTGTCTCTGTCTCTCTCTCTCTCTCTGTCTCTCTCTTTCTCTCTCTCTCTGTCTCTCTCTCTTTCTTCCTTCCTCCTTCCTTCCTTTCCTTGCCTCCCTTCCTCTTTCTCTCCTTCTCTCTTCTGTGGTCAGCAATACCAAATGCTGCTGAGACAGTCAAAAGGGTCAGATCTGAGAAAAACTAATTGAGTTTAGCAATTAAGAGCTCAGTGGTAACATTGGAGAGAGTGGTTTAAGTTGAGTAGTGACATTTGAAAAACAGCAACCTCTGTAATAAAGAAAACAAAATGGCCAGTGCCAATTAACATGCCAACCACTGACCAATAAGATTTAAGGTTGCAGAGATTTTTTTTCCTGTTCTAAAACATAGTCAGTAATCCCGGATCCATGCCAAATGATGACTCTACATTTAATGGCTACTTTGAAAGATGCAGCAAATTTATACAGTTTTTCATTAAATTGTCTTAAGAGAATAAGAGCTAAACACCAACCATGAGGACCAAAAACTTGTTTCTAGAGATTGTTCAGAAGAATTTGAGTGTAGTTAGTTGGTCCCCTTAATCACAGTGCCCTTCTGTCTCTTCTTGCCTGCCCATGCTTCTGATCCATAGCATATTACAGTGCTACTTTAATGTTAATCTCAACTGCTGTAATAAACATAGCTTATTACATAGTTGTTGCTGTCCTGTTGTTTTTCAGTCATGGTCAACACTTTCTGATTCTGTTTGTGGTTTTCTTGGCAAAGATATCGGAATGATTTGCAATTTCTTTCTCCAGCTCATTATATATATAGATGAAAAAACTGAGGCAAACAGGGTTAAGTGACCCATCATACCATCCTGGATAATTATAACAGTTGCAACACAGCTACCACATATGGTATGGATAGTTGTCTATATGACATTTGAAAAATATGTTAATCCATAAGAATGTAGATTACAAAATTCACAAGCTCATCTCTTGGCCTCAGAAATAGCCAAAGGAATTGTTATGTAAGTGACCAGGAATTAATTTGCTGACTTTTTTCTCTCTACTTAGCGCCCACTCCTTCCCTGGCATTGAATTTGGTGTGGATAGTTACTATGGGTAGAGCAACATTTAATGCATCAGAGCAGATTTGCAGTGGCATAATGGGATTGAAACTATTAATGTCCCTCTCTCAGTATCAAATAGCCAGGAAAATCTTCCCCACTGGGACAGAACGAAGAGATGAAACTCCATTGCTACTTCTCCATATTTTCAAGAAGGAAATATTGGCACTTTCTTTAAAACGGATTTGAGTTGTTCTTCTAGGAAATGCTGTCATTAGTTTTATTTACTCTCTGAATTACAAATCCTTATAAATTATCATGACTCTATAGATGGTCATTTGCAAAATTAATTGGAAGTTATTTTCCTTCCTTTTTAATTATCCCTGGACTATATGAATGGGTATGGAAAATGTGCTAAAAAATTATACACAGATCAGTTCCCAGACATTCCTAGTACAAGCTTAAAATCTAAGAGAAAGAATACAGACAAGAATGAATATAGTATTTTGGGGCAATTATTTTTTAATTACATAAGAATCATCATATTTATTTAAGATTCACCATGGTCTGTAGAAGAGTTTGATTAAACAAAAATAATCAGACAATTTTGGGTAGTAGTCTACTCTTGTCCTTCCCATGGTCTATGCACCAAACCCCAGTACAAATTGCACAGAAAGCAATACTGCCAAAATTAGACTAGTCATGGACATATTCCTCATTGACGTATGCATCAATCTGTTCTTGAACATTCTCAATAATGGGATAAATGTGACCTAGACTCATTGACTCTAGAAAATCCTACCCAATGATCTTCATCATGGAAATGGGCACAGTCAACTTTATGGAGATAATTTATACCTCCATAAAGAGTGCTATATCAGCATGTGAGTACTGAGTATTGGCATCTATTTGTTGTGAAATGTTGGAATGAGTTTCTTTAGATGATGATTCAGAATTCCCAGTGCATTCATAACATTATGTAATTGTTTTCCACACAGAAATGAATGCCCAGGAATGGTTTTCCTCTGTAATGAAAAAGCATCTTTTCAGTTCCTCTTTCAGAAGCTGAGATTATTTTTTTTCTTCAGTGTAAAAAAAACAAAACAAAACTGTACCCTGGTTTTTAGGAGATGGAGTAGGGAATGTTTATTTCACTGCTTGAGGCTACATGTATACAGAGTAAGCTAGAGTGATGATTTCTAAGTTCCTTTCCAGGTCTGAAACATTGTTATTTTAAGACTACCAATTGTTCAGTGAGACTGACTTGGGTAGGTTCCCTATTGCCTCTAGGACAAGATACGTACTCCTCCATTTGGCTCATAAAGTCCATTACACTGTGTCTCCAACCAATCTTTTCACACTGGTCACATTATTTACCCCTCACACCATCTATGTTCTAGTAAAAATGACCTACTTAGAGTTCCCCATACATTATATTTTATATCCTGTCTTTTAGCTTTTGCAAAGATTATCCCCTATACTGGAGAGCCGTACCTTCCCCATTTTATAAAATCCTTAGCTTCTTTAAAGCCACAGCTCAGATGCCACTTTCTTAAGTATACCTTCCTCATCTCTACCTCCCATCCCAGTTCTAAGTATTCTCCCCTTGTCTAACGCCCCGTAATTGCAGAAACTGTTTCCCCCTTCTCCTCTTCATAATATGATCACTTCATAGATGGCTTGGTCCACAGTAGGCGCTTCAGAGGTGATTATTGAATTGTATTGGAGTAATTAATAAGGGACAGGGCATTTTAAAATTTAATGTCTTGAAGATCAGTCTATATACTTCATCCCCTTCCCACACTTTCAAGGAAAGCATTCCTCACACATCAATATTGCCTCTGATTTTCTCATCTTAATTATGCCTACTCCCAATCCTGAAATGTTCTTCTCCATCTCTGATTATCAAAGTCTTACTTCTCCTTCAAAGTTTAATTCATATCACACTGTATACCTAAACGTATCTTCTAATGCTTCTGTGTACCAGTCTCTTTTCTTTTACAATTTCTTGGTGTTTATTCCATGTGAGCAGATTTTGCCAGAAAATACTTCAAGCAGATAAGTCCCTGCCTTTAGTGATCATCAGTGTGGTGTAATGGAAATACCACTTGACTTAGAACCAGGAGGGACCTAGGTAATCCTGCCTCTTATACTTACTAGCTATGTTTAAAAGTAGCAAATTGCATTATTTCTCTGAACCTCAGTTTTTTCATCTAAAACAGGAATTGATGTACCCATACTATCTACTCCACAGAGTCAATGTGAGGAAAAGTTTTTAGATTTTAAAGTGATATAAATGAATGAGCTACTTCTAGTAGGACTAGGAAACCCATGAGTAATTGGGTCTGGTTGTCCTGCTCTGTGCAGGACAAAATTCAAAGGTCAAGATTATTTAGTGATATGAAGCTGGTCAAGAAGCTAGCTTAAAATATTCATAAGTGGCTGAAGTGTGACTGTTCATTTCTAGAACGAGCAAGTTTGAAAAAGCTTATAAAGCATGTACTAATTGCTTTCCCACCTTTTCTTGGGAGCATGCCATTCTAGCCTTTAGCAGACTATATTATTGTCTGGTATGATTTCTTATTAGCAGCAAAGAATAGTGAAGAACTCATGTAAGATGTTATTTGGAAATCATGCAGACAACCAGTTTAACCAGATGACTCTTAAAATTGTTTCATATGTCATCGAAACTGAACATAAAGTACTGAAAGAGAAAATAGACAGAAAGAGACTGTTGGTAAATTAAAATCAGAAGCTTCTTCTAAGAGCTTGTCCTATGTCCAGCGTTTGGCCAGGTCTATCTTAAGGAAGTGGCTCTTAGCTGCTACCAAAATAAAAAGACCTGAAACTAACATACATCCTGTCATGAAAATATCAACAGTTTCTAAGGTAACAGTGGGCTAGTCCTCTTTCCTGTCATTGATGCATCTTCCCTTTTTACCCCTATAAAATACTGCCCCCTCTTTTTATTCTATTCGAGGCAATGTTTGGTGTTTGTTTAAATTTGATTCAAATATTGGATGGGAGATCAGACAGGAAGAGTATGGACCTTGAATTATTCAAGGTCTGACAATGGCCCAAAGAAGGCCCCGCCTCTGTGACTGTGAATCACCAGAGGAATTCATAATCATGGAATTGCCAAATGTGAGAATTAGAAGACTCTAGAGTTTATCTACTCCAACACATACCTGAACAAGAATCCATTTTTATGCTGTTCTTGACGAATTACTGTCTAGCCTGAGCTTGAAGCCCTCATCTAATGCAATACAACTCGTTATCTCCCTTGCTGCTAATTTTACTTTCGGACAGTTTTATTTTTAATGTTTTTTTTTTACATTAAGCTCAAGTCTATGGTCTCTTACATGGCCACCCATTTCCTTCTGAGGAAGGAAGGAAGCAATGTAATCCATCTTCTGTATGCAAACCCTAAAAATACTTGGAACTCAAGTGTTCCCCTGTCTTCTCAATATTCCGAGTTTCATCAATTGATCACTTTGGTAATCATAGTCTACTTTCCTTAATGCCTCACAGCAACTAAGCATTTTCAAGGCATTTTTATTCCCATTGTATCTTTGAAAGGTAATGTAAAAGATCACAGGATATAGAAGTATTGAGAATCCAACTGCATTTTAGCCTGTATCAATCTATTTTTTGCAGTTGAACATGGCACACTGTTGGAAAACTGGTCCTGGATGAAGCTGAGCAGCCTGTGAAATCAATAACAAACAAGACTGAGCTGATGTTAATAAGCTGAGGGAAGGACTTTGGTACAGGCACCAAGAGGAAAGCAGCCTCAAGAAATTGCAGGAATATTTCCCCACAAGGGCAGAGGTGGAACATGACTTGGGAGTTACATGTGAGTCATCATTGCTCCTGGAATCTGATAACTTCTACAGACAAACAATGAGGATCACAAGGGGAAAAATATGTGAAAAGGCAGAAAAACTAGCTAAAATGTTGAATTATAAGGATATATTTTTCAAAAATCAATTAGTTTGATTACCAGTTAACATCATAGTAGATGGTCATTGATTTTTTTTTTAGATAAAAAGAATAGTTTCATCCATTAGTAGGGGAGGTTTATTAACAATTAATTTCTTTTCCTGATTTGGAAATCCCAAAATCATGACTTCCAAAAAATTGAGACTCAAATCTAATAAACAGTCTAATTATCCCTGTTATGTCTATAAGCATGTGCATAGGGCATTGAGTAGGATTACAAAGAAAAAAAAATGGGGGCATTTTATTCCCTTGTCATTAATTTTTCTGTATATGATTAAAAATATCCATTAACTACATTTAATTGATTTTAAAATTGGTTCCCTTCAATCTCATTTCTTTTAAGAAAATATGGCAAGATATCTGCAAAGTGGTTTCAAAATTATAATCATTTTTGTGATCTCACATACATATGCATATTTATTCACTCATACATATATAATTCTTCCAAAGACTAGAGAGCCCACCTTTATTTCAAGAACATATTCATATATTAAATACTGTGTATGTGACCATATGACCATGAGCAAGTCACTTAGACTCCTGCAAGACATAAAATTGCTTATCTCTTATCAAGAAAGTTTCCAGAACAAGAGTTTCCCACACTGATGAAATCAAAGATCAAGACTAGGTTTGCAGTAGGCACACAGGAATGATAACATCTCTCTCTCTCTCTGTATACATACATACACATATACATACATGTAGGTATGTATGCATGTGTGTACATGTGTATGTATGTAGCCATGCATCTATCTAGGCATTCATCCCTTCCTTTTCTGTGCCTTACTCAAACTTCTCAACTTTTCCATCTACCTAGAACAAAAATAAATACTCCGTGTCATACTTTGCCATGGTCTAGATAAGGTGTATGGGGTTTGGGGGGAAGACTAGCACCTCTTGTGTGAAGGCTTGCCAAGACCCTTTCATGGCTTCTCATCTACCTTGGGATCTACCTCTCACCCAACTCTCACCTGTGGCTCCAAGAAGTTGTAGAACATGCCCTGGTAAAACCAGACAGATGGGCTAAACTAGGTTAAGGAGGCCTCAAATCTATCAGTGAGTTAGAGTGATGTGTACCCTAAGCATGTGAAGACTTCTCTTGGTGGAGTGGTGGCTGCTAGAACAGCCATGAAGGCAACTAGAGTGGCATTATGGAGTGCTTAGAGCTTGGTCAGACATTGAAGACAGGTTGTCCACTGCATCCCAGACCTTAGTCCATCATCTTGACTCTTGTCTTGCTACTGGCCTTCAATGAATAGAAGAGAAATTGAGTCTGAAAACTGTGCAACACTGCCTCACTTAAATCGAATTCACCTGCAAGTCAAGACGTCACCCTGGCATTGTCATTGGTCCTCTTTGAAAATGAAGGAGGGACAATAGTAATAATTATCTAGATAATTCAAGATAATAAAAGGCTAATTTTTGCTTCACTTTTAGTTCAAGTTTTTGGAATTTATCCTTTATTTGATAGAATTCACATGGAAAGAGTCTTATGACAAGTTACTGTCCTGCTTATTCTTTTATATTTAAAAGAATAGTCAAAATATGGTATAGGTGGAGAAAATAGCTTTTTTTTTTTGACTGAATAAGATATTTGGGATGTAAGTTTCTCTTCTGAAGGCTTGTAAAATCATTTTTGGGTGGTAGAAGAGGATAGTGACAATGACGCTGTCATAGATCATCCTATTTCTACATGATTATATCTTCTCTATATTTTGAAAACTTTTCATTCTTTTTAGCTTAGAAAGGGGGATAGAGAAAGACATAAGTATTTCTATAATACCTACTATGTGTCAGGCACTGTGCTAAACATTATACAAATATTTCACTTGATTTTCACAACAGCACTGCTTTCATTAAGCTCATTTTACAGACGCAGAAAGTGAAGTAAAAAGGTAAAGTGACTTGTTCAGACTCACATAACTAGTAAATATCTGAAGCAACATTTGAACTCAGGTCTTCCTCACTCCAGGTGCAGTGTTTTATTCACTGCACTACCTAATTGTATTAGGAGCATTTTTTATGCTCATATTTGCTGTAAATAATATTCTTAACTTTTTTTGTGTACCGCTGCTCTATTTAGGCCATAAATATACAACAATGCTATGGTTCCAGTACAATTAATTTATTGAATTCTCAAAGATATTTTTTTGTGTACCGCTGCTCTATTTAGGCCATAAATATACAACAATGCTATGGTTCCAGTACAATTAATTTATTGAATTCTCAAAGATATTTTGAGGTTTTCATTTTTATTTTGAGGATTTATCATGTTAATTAATAAAAGAAAAACAACTTCTGCTAAATAATTTTAACCTCCTTAGTTCAGGCCTTCACCTACTTTTTGCCATTTCATTGCAATAGCATTTTAAATGGTTTCTCTGACTCAAATTACTTTTCATTGCATTCTATCCTCTACATACTTGCTGAAGTGATTTCTCTTAAGTTGAGATCTCACTGTATCACTCTCCCCCTGAATAAACTCAATAATTCCCTATTACTTGTTAGGTAAAATATAAACTCTTCTGCTTGAAGGAAAAAAAGCACCACACACACACACACACACACACACACACACACACACACATATACACACACACACAAACATACACACACTCGCACCCCAAAATGTAACAACAACAGCCAAAAGCAATTCTTTCATGATCTAAACCACTTAATGATTCCAGTCTCACCACACACAATTTGCCTCTACTCTGGCCTCTAGGTAAATTGACAATCTCGCTGTTTCTCACACATAACTCTATTTCCTGAATTTGTACCCTAGTACTAGTTATGTCCCATGCCTGGAATACTCTCCCCCTCCTTTACCTCTGCCTCATAAAACCTCTTCTTTTCTTCAATAATCAACTCAAGTGCCAACTAAATTAAAACTTTTTTGATAAACCTACTTGGTAATGTCCTTTCTCCTTTTGTTAACCTTATGTTTCTTTGCATACATTTTGTTTAAGTATATATAGTAGAAGTATAGGTTATCTGCTTCCAACAGAAGATAAACTTCTTGAGAACAAGAAGTCTTTCTTTTTTCCTTTGTATCTCCAGTGCCTAGCACTGAGAATAAACCCTTCTGCAATTTCTTGTGACAATGACTTGATTGTGAATTGTAATAAAACCTCTCCATTATTATTGGAAAAAAAAGGCATGGGCGGAGCCAAGATGGCAGCATAGCAGCAGCAACATATTGCAGCTCTCACATAGCCACCCCAAAATACCCATAAAACAGGACTCTAAACCAATCCTAGATCTCCAAAACGCACACAAAGATACATCCCACTAAAGTCAGCTCGGCTA
>JAQQSU010012306.1:0-11953 GCA_028627135.1 Pseudochirops cupreus
ATTAAATTGAAAAGTTTCTGTACAAACAAAGCCAATGTAAACCAGGATTAAGAGGGAAGTGGGAAATTGGGAAAGAATTTTTATAACCAGTTCCTCTGATAAAGGCCTCATTTCTAAAATATACAAGGAAGTAAGTAAAATCTATGAGAATACAAATCATTCCCGAATTGATAAATGGTCAAAGGATATGAACAGGCAACTTTCAGAGGTAGAAATTAAAGATATATGCAGGCATGTGAAAAAATGCTCTAAATCACTATTGATTTGAGAAATGTAAATCAAAACAACTTTGAGGTACCACATCTCACCAGTCAAATTGGCTAAGATGACAAAACAGGAAAATGACAAATGCTGGAGAGGATGTGAAAAAATTGGAAAACTAATGCATTGTTGGTAGAGCTGTGAACTGATACAACCATTCTATAGAACAATGTGGAACTATGCCCAAAGGGTTATAAATAATTGCACATCCTTTGACCCAGTGATGCCACATCTTGGGTTGCATCCCAAAGAGATCATTGAAGAAGGAGAAAGACGCATATGTACAAAAATATTTATTGCAGCTCTCTTTGTGGTGGCAAAAAACTGGAAATTAAGGGATGCCCATCAATTGGAGAATGGCTAAACAAGTTGTGGTATATGAATGTAATGGAATACTATTGTACTATAAGAAATGGGGAGGAGATGGACTTCATTTTTACCTGGAGAGGCTTATACCAACTGATGCTGAGTGAGAAGAGCAGAACCAAAAAAAAAAAATTGTGTACAATCACAGATGCATCGTATGTGTGACAACCAACTTTGATAAACTGGACTCTTCTCAGCAATGCACAGTTGTACATTCTACAAGTCTCAGGATGGAAGGAGATAACTACATTCAGAGAAAGATCTAGATCAAACAGAATTTAAATGGAGACTGAAGCAATCTACATGGTAGCATTCTTTTTCATCTTTGATTCTCTTTCTTTTTTACCAATATCCACATCATTGGTTACAACCCATCTATACAACCAGACTAATGTCCAATGTGAAAGTGTTTGCAGATCCTATACTTGATTGCATACCACCGTGGAGTGGGGGGGGGGGGGAGAGAGGGAAGGGAGAAAATTTGAAACTCAAGGGATTGTGGAACTTAATCTTGTAAACTAAAAGAAAATAAACAGATGCATTTTTAAAAAAATAGTAATACAAATTAACATGAGTCCACAGACCTGAAAGAAAATTAAAATGGACTTTAAGAAAATGAAGATGAAAATGGGCATTTCAAGGAAAATAAAGAGTATAACCTCCTCCCCCCAGAGAAATATGTTTGAGAAAGACACACACACACACACAGAGTGAAGGTAAGGGGCTGGAGCAGAATTGATAATGCTGCAGTTGAAGTAAAAACAAAAAAAAGCAGGGGTAGTAATCCTGATCATAGAAAAGCAAAAGTAAAAATTGATCTAATAAAAGGGGTAAAGTAGAAAGGTGTATCTTGCTAAAATGCGTCAGAAAATATAGTAATATCAATATTAACATATATCCACCAAGTGGCATACCATCCAGGTACTTAAAGGTAACTCTATGTGAGTTATAGAAGGAGATAGACAGCAAAAGTGTATTAGTGGGGGACTTCAACTGTCCCCTCTCAGAACTAGAAATGTCAAGCCAAGAAAAAAAAAAAAGTTAAGGATGTGAATAGGATTTTACCAAAGTTAGTTACAACAGACTTTTGAAGAAAATTATATAGGAATAGTAAATATTATATTTTTTCTCAGCAGTACATAACACAAAAATTATAAGAGCATAAACATCTTAAAATCAAATATAGAAATTCAGAGATATTAAGTACATCCTTTTTAGATCAAATGGTATAAAACTAAGTTCAACAAAGGGCAGTAAATATAGATTTAAAATTAATTGGAAACTAAACAAGCTAATTCTAAAGATTAAGTTGTTAAAGTATAACTCATAGAAAAAAATAATCCCATTAATGAGAATGCTAACAATTAGACAACATACCAAAATGTATGGGATGCAGTCAAAGAAATACTTAAGGGAAAACCTATTTCTCTAAATTGTTACATCAATAAAACAGAGAAAGAGCAGATAAAAGAATTCGAAATACAAAACAAACAAAACATAACAAAAAAAACACAAACCTCTGAAAAGAACCAATTAAAAATCCCTAGCTGAGGGCCATATTGGAAATACTAAAAACCAAAGGTGATTTGATAAAATTGAAAGTAAGAGAACTATATAGGTGTTAAATAAAATTAGTACCTACAGAAGCAGAGAACTGCCAGTACTCTGACTTTGGTGAGGTGAGAGCTAGGAGGGAGAGTTTTCTGCATTGGGACTAGGAGCCAAAGCCAGAAGTGGCCTACTGAGGGAGGAAGAACCAAGGAGTTCATAATCCAGTCCTAGAGCAAGATAAGGAGTGTGTAGCAAAGCAGGAGCATTGAATGTGCTTTTTTGAGTGTCCCTGTGAGAGTCAGTTATCCAGGTGGAGGATGGAGTTGCTTGTGGTGGGAGAGGGGAAGTTCTGTTGATCCCCAAGGACCCCACCCTTGCATTTGTTGCCCAGCCACTTCTCTGGACTTAGAAGCCAGTGGTAGATAAATACAATTTTAAAATATATTCCATTTTACATCTCTCAGACAAAAATAAATAACAAATTGTAAAGCCAAGCACTAGCAGCTTTTCAGAAGAAGGCTTCTGAGAACTTTAAAGCTTTTAAGGTTCTGATTACACAGTAGTGACCATTCTATTTATTCCATAACAAATCAAAGCAAAACATTCACAGTGCATCAAAGTGCAGCATTTGCAATATTACAAGTTATCACAGAAAATCAAAATATAGCATTCACAACAACTTATCACAGAAAATGGCAACATAATTTCCACCACAATAGTCACAACATTTTCAACAAAGGATAATCATTTAATAACTCAATCATTCTATCATCCTTAAGGAGGTTTGCCTCCTCAAGGAAACAAAGTACAATAGTCAAAATTCTCCACTCATGGGGCACTCTAAGTTAACTCAATCAGTCACTTATTCAGCCATCAATCACTTAGTGCAATCATTTAGTCAATAAATCATCCTTCATCATTCACTGTTCAATCGTCAGAAAATACACAGACCCTCCACCCCTAGGTCATTAGTAAATTTACAATTTCTCGGTCAGTACATTGGAAGTCCTACATAACCATACTACCTTCTACCTTTTCAGTCTTCTTACATCTTTCTCTCTCAGCAAAAACTCTTCCATTCAGTGACACTGACCTCCTTGCTGCTTCAGAAAAAAAACACTCTATCTCTCAGCTCCAGGAATTTTCTCTGACTGTCACCCACGCCTGGAATACTGTCCTTTTTCATTTCCAACTACTGGACTCATTGGGTTTCTTTAAGTTCTACATAAAATCTCACTATCTATTGGATGCCTCCCCTAATCTCTCTTAATTCCATTGTCCTTTTTCTTTTATTTTTTTCCTATTTATCTTGTATATTGTTTGTTTTGCATATATATTTATGCATATATTGCTTGTATGTGTGTGTGTATATATATATATATATATATATATATATATATATATAACATATATATGTGTATACACACACACAGACACACAGACACACACACACACACACACACACACACACACACACATATATATATATATATATATATATGTATATATATCTGCCTGTGTGTGGGTGTGTGGGTGTGTGCCTGTGTGTATCTGTTTGCATGTAGTATCCCACATTAGACTGTAAAATGTTTGAGGTCTTTTGCCTCCTTTGGTATTCCCAATGCTTAACGCAGTGTGTGGTATGTATTTGTCTTTAAATAAATGAATTGAATTGAATTGAAAATATAATCTATTTTTTCTGTTCTAATATGGAGATGTTTTCTGTTATTTGTCAAGAAAAAAATTTTTAAAAATGATTTAAAAAGAAAAGAAATATGGCTATTAATTAGGACAAACTTCCTACCTCTTAGAAATGTCTGTATTCAATTAAAGAACTTCCCAATGATTAGTAAAGAAATGCATAGGAAAAAAAAATACTGAGACGAATGATCCAGGAGAGTATTTTTTTTAAATCGGATTCTTTGTAATTATATTTTAAATGGATGTGTGTGTGTGTGTGTTTTCTTTTTCACTTCATTTCTTAAAGGATTTTTTAAACAAAAGATTAACCCCCTGAAGGGGAGAAAAGTTTGGACTGGGAAAGTCTCAAACCATAGGAAAGACAAAATTGTACTTGCAAGCAAGATCATACACATTCAATTGCCAGATCTTCCAATTGTCAGCTCTTAAATTTTACAATCCTGATAGATTAAAGGGAAATGATAAAGAAAGGAAACTGGTGATTTTCTTTTGGTATACTGAACATTCATTAATGCCTTTCCTATGTTGGATTTTTTTATATAGTTACCTGTAAGAATTAACATACTGCCCAGTATGTTTGTGATAGAATGGTAATATAATAAATAACGTATAAACTCTAAGAGTTGTTGTGGAAGGTTAGCTGCATGGCAAAAATAGCACTTTTATTTCCCATTGTTATTTTTTTTTCCGATTGATTTATTTACTTTTAGTTTACAAAATTCAGTTTCACAATGCCTTGGGTTTCAAATTTTCTTTCCCCCCCTACCCACCCTCATCCCCCCACTTGAGGTGGCATGCAAATATAGGATCTACAGGGGTGGCTAGGGGCAAAGTGCATAAAGCACTGGCCCTGGAGTGAGGAGGACCTCAGCTCAAATCTGGTCTCAGAAACTTAACACTTACTTGGCATGTGACTTTGGGCAAGTCACTTAACCCCAATTGCCCTACATTCCCCTCTCCAAAAAACAAAAAGGAAAAAAATATATATATATAGGATCTAAAGATACCTTCACATTAATCATTAGTTAGGTTGTAAAGAAGGCTTATAACCAATGGAGTGAACAATGAGAAAGAGTAAACAAAAGAACACCCCCATCCCACCCCCCCCCAAAAAAAGAAAAAAGACAGAGAGAGCAAGTAGTTTATATCATTCTGCATTCACACCGTAGTTATTTCTCTGGATGTGGATATCTTTTTCCATCACAAGTCATTTGGAGTTGTCTTATAACTTTGCATTGCTGAGAAGAGCCCAGTCTATCAAAGTTCATCATCACATATACTCTGTGTCTGTAATTGTGTACAGATTTCTCCTGGATCTGCTCTTCTCACTCAACATCAGTTTATATATGTCTCACCAGATAATTATAAAGTCTGTCAGCTCATTTCTTTTTTAAAAAAAGTTTTAAATTTGTTTAAAATTTATTTGTTTATTTATTTTTAGTATGGAGGCTTTCAATCAAGTATAGGATCTGCAAATACTTTCACATTGGACATCAGTCTCGTTGTAAAGAAGGGTTGTAAGCACTGGAGTGAACAATGGGAAAGAAGAAATAAAACCAAACATAGAAAAGAATGAGAATATGTAGTTTGCTTCAGTTTCCATTTAAACTCTGTTCTTTCTAGATCTTTCTCTGAATCTAGACATCTCCTTCCACCCTAAGATATTTCGAGATGTCTGTTGTATTCTCTACTTTGTCCCTGTCCCTTTACAGAAGTGTATGCTTCTAACAAATCCCCCCCCCCCATTCTGTTCTCCCCTCCATCCCCATCACCCTACTCTCCTGTAGGGCAAGATACCCAATTTAGAGTATATGTCATTCCTTCCATAAACCAAATTCAATGAGAATAAGGTTGACCCATTTCCTTTTGTCTTCCTGTTCTTCCCCTCCATTGTAACACTTATCTCTTGCCTCTTCCATATAAGATGATTAACCCCATTCTGTCTCTCCCTGTGTCCTTTCATTCAATTCCTCTCCCACTTCTCAGTTTCACCTTTCGCAATAGCATCCCTTCCTATTCAATTGATCCTGTGCCCACTGTCAATGTACACATATGCATACACACTCACATATGTATTCATATGCATATATACTCTCCTATATGACATATATGTATGTATACATATACATATACATGCATATATACACATACATATATACATATACATATATACATCTATAAACATACATATATACATATATGTGTGTATACGTATGTATATATGTGTGTTTATATATGTATATATGTGTATTTCCGTATACACACACATTTATATAACCTTCACCTCTCCTCATACTGAGAAAAGTTTCATAAGTTACAATTATTGTTTTTCCATGTTGGCATGTAAATAGTTCAACTTTGATAAGTTCCTTAAGTTTTCTTTTCCATGTTTACCTTCTGATGCTCCTTGTATTTGAATGTCAAATTTTCTATTTAGTTCTGTTTTTTTCCTGAAACATTCTTGAAAGTCCTCCACCTCATTGAATGACTATATTTTCCCCTAGAACATTATATTCAATTTTGTTGGTTAGGTGATTCTTGGTTTTAATCCTAGCTCCCTTGATCTCCAGAATATCACATTTCAGGCCCTTCAATGCCTTAATGTAGAAGCTGCTAGATCCTGGGTTATTCTGATTGTGTTTCCACATGTTCAAATTGTTTCTTCTTGGCAGCTTCTAATATTTTCTCCTTTATCTGGCAACTCTGAAATCTGACTATGACGTTCCTAGGAGTTTTCTTTTTGGGATCTTTTTCAAGAGGTTATCAGTGAATTCTTTCAATTTCTATTTTGCCCCCTGGTTCTAAAATATCAGGGTGATTTTCCTTGAGAATTTATCGAAGGATGATTTCGAGGTTCTTTTTTTGATCATGGCTTTCAGGCTGTCCAATAATTTTTAAATTGTCTCTCCTGAGTCTATTTTCCAGGTCAGTGTTTTTTGTTCAAGGAGATATTTCACATTGCCTTCTCTCTTTTTTTTTTTCATTTCTTTGCATCTGTTTAATAGTATCTTGATTTCTCAAAAAATCATTTGGTTCCATTTGCTCCACTGTAATTCTGATGAAATTATTCTCTTCAGTCAGCTTTTGAAATTATTTTTCCATCTGGCAAATTTGGCTTTTTAAGGCATTGTTCTCCTCGTTGGGTTTTTCAGCCTCTTCTGCCATTTGAGTTAATCTATTTTTTAAGGTGTTATTTTTCTTCAGTCAGGTTGTTGACTATCTTTCCATGATTTTCTTGCATCATTTTTTCATTTCTCTCCCCAATATTTCCTCCACTTCTCTTATTTTATTTTCAAAATCCTTCTTGAACTCCTCCATGGCCTGTAACCAATTCACATTTTTCTTGGAAGCTTTTGATGCAGGAGTTCTGACTTCATTGTCTTTCTCCCATTCCATGTATTGATCATTTTTGTACCCCCAAAAAGAATCTAAAGTCGGATTGCTGTACTTGCTTTGCTTCTTTTGCTTGCTCCTTGTTTGCCAGTCAATTACTTGATTTTTGAGCTTTTTGTCCGCAGTAGAACTCTGCCTCCAGAGGGGAGAGTTTTGTCCCAAATCACTGGGGTTTTCACAGCTGCTTGAGCTATTAGGAGGGTGACATCTGTGCAGCCACCACAAACTCTTGCTCATTGGTCACACACCTCAGGACCAACACCTAAGATCCAGGCTGGTTCAAGCAAGAGCAATTACTCTCTCAATGTTTCCTTGTCTTCCCTCCCCATTATGATCTGCAGGCCAGGAGCTCCTGGCACCCTCCTAACATGTGAATTGATGTTGTTTGGAAAACTGAGCAATGACAGTTGTGTAAATACTTGCTATATTAATATTCAAATCTCATTACTGTTACAGGAGGGCCCCCTCTCTACAGCCATCACAAGCTGTGGCACACTGGCCACACGGCACAGGACCACCACCCAAGACTGAAACCAGATCCAAGCAGGTCAAAGAGAGAACAATTTCCCTCTCAATGGTCACTTTGTTCCCTTACAATCTGGGTCACTCATCATGGCTACTCCAGGTCTGGGCCTACTCAACTCATGCTGGACTGCACACAGCTTCTGTGGGACTGTGCTCAGCTCCCAGCTTGATGTGATAAACCTTTCTGCTCAGCCTGCCAGGCTGCCTTAAGTGGGAGATTTGTTTGTCTCTGAAACTTTGTGTGTTCTCTAGCTCTAAAATGTGTTTAGAGTCATATTTTACAAGTATTGGAGACACTTGGTATGGGAGCTCATGCAAGTTCCTACTTTGACTCCACCATCTTAGCTCTGCCCCCCCCCCCCCCATTAATCCCTTCTTAAATGAGAAGGGTAGGTTACATTGTCATTGTATCAGCTCATGAACAAAGATGACCAACACAGATGGATCAATAACTCAATGGCTTCAGGGGTAAGCAAGGAAATGATATAAACAAGATGTGTCATTCTTTAAAAAAAAAAACTGTTTGAGTAATACTATTATTCCCTTTCCTTAGGGCAAGCCTTTTTATTCTGAGAATTTTCCAAAGAAATTTTCTAAGAATTTTGAAAAAGCTTTTTAGAGCAGAGAAAAAACCATTCTTGACATTTCTAGAGAAACCAAATCTGAGGTTTTTATGTGCTTCCAGTTTTAGATTTGTAAGAGCATCCATACTTCCTAATTTGTAAACCTCACAGATGCCACAAATCTGATCACATCACTTCCTTGCTCAAAACCCTGCAATAGTTTCTGTTTTCTTGAGGATGTAGCACCCCTTCCAGGGACTGCCTCCCTCACTCATCTAGAATATGACTACTGTCTATCATCCACGTTGCACTAGTACTACAAAGCCAGATGTTTTATGTCTCTTCTTTTTCCCTCAAGATCTTCTTACACTCACCCCACACTACTACTGCTACTAGTACTACTACTACTACTACTACTACTACTACTACTACTACTAGGAGGAGTGTTAGTACTGGTAGTAACGATAGTGGTAGTAGTGACAGTGATAGTGACAGTAGTAGTAGTGGTGGCAGTAGTGGTGGTGGTGGTGGTGGTGGTGGTGGTGGTGGTGGTAGTAGTAGTAGTAGTAATAGTAATAGAAGTTGATAGATATCTACTATATCTGTGTGTTTGTTGAAATGAATTGAATTAAAATAGTTGTGGTTTTCCCTAATAGTAAGGCATGACATGAATGACTTGTGGGACAGAAATAGGGGAGTTATCATTTATATAAGACTTCTCATGCAACAAGCTAAGGACTTTATAAATATTACCCCATTTTATTCTCACAATAATCCTGAGAAGTAGGTGCTATTATTGTTCTCATTTTTCAGATTTAGGAAGCTAAGGCAAACTGAGGTTAAGTGACTTGATCAGAGTCACGTATCTAATACATGTCTAAGGTCAGATTTAAACTCAAGACTTTCTGGATTCTAAGCCCATTTATTTATCTACTGCACCATTAGGCTGTCTCGGGGTTTACATCCATAGCTTCTCCTGCCTGGGCCACACTTAAATTTGTGACTTTAGGCAAGTCTGCTAATTGCTTGGCCATTCATTTTCCTTCTCTGTAAAATGAATGAGTTGGAATGATTTCTAATGCCTCTTCAAGCATTGACAATCCATGATGCTTCTTTCTCCATGGCTCTCTAAAATTCATCATGCATTGCAATAAAACCATAGGAAGATGAAATTCAGTAGATTAATTCAATAAAGAATAAGCAGCAGTGGGTACGAAGGTAAATCAAGGTATTACATATGTCTCAGGGAATCATTAATTTTATTTAACAATAACAATGATAATATAGGTGAAAATGTTACTTTTTTAAAAGTTGCACTTCTGATTTCATTGGTGTATAGTACTCTGTAAAGCCAACCATGTGAAGCTTTCCAGAAAACTGCTGCTATGAATTATTTTAAGGTTCTCATTGCATAGTGTAGTGAACTCTCAATTCAGTGGTAAACTAAAGCAAAACCTTCACTAAAACCAAAGTACAGCATTCACAATGATATAATGTAACAGCTTATAACAAAAATGGCCACATAATTTTAAACAAAAGATGTCATTCAGTAAGTCAATCTTCCTTAAGGAGCAATCCTCCTTAAAAGAAAAAAAGTACAAAGGTCTCCCACCCCTAGCTCATATTGTTTTCATCTCCTCAGTCAGAAAGTCTTTTTTGTTCTTGATTAGATACTAGCTTCCAATCATCCTTAACCCAATCATCCTTAAGGAGTACCAAGTAAAAAGTTCTCCCATCCCTAGGTCACAGTAAACCATAATCTTCCCAATCAGCGCTAAGTACCCAAAAAAGGTTCTTCCATCTTGACTCAGGGCTGGCTCCTAAATTCTGTGGTTCCTCTTTCATGCTTCCAGGTCTTATCTGAATTGACCAAACCATCACCTGGACTCACAGGTAGGCAGATCTCAGTTCCTGCTCCAGTTCTTGTTGCAGTTCAAAGCTCATGGTGACTGGTTCACCTCAAGCCCTTCAAAGTCTCTGTTTCTGGGTAGAGAAAACCTAACAGAGCCACAACAATATCTGTACATATGAAGCTTAGCAGAATTACAACATTCACACACATTTCATCTCAATTCACTTTCTGTTGTGAAATCAACACAAATCAATAGGCAAGGTGCATCTGTCTGACAAAGTAACACAATCAACAGATAGAGTCCGTCTATCTTACAAAGTAACACAAACAAGTCTAACAAAGTATACAAATCAACAGGTAGAATGTGTCTCTCAGTAAAAGTAACACAAACACAAAGCAACACAGGCAGAACAGAAAATATCACTAGATACATCTTTAGATATATCTAGACTCAGTGCCTAATTAGGTTGGTACCAAAAGATGTGAAATCCTTCCTTCAAGTAAGCCTCGCCTAAGTAAGTTTCTCTTTAAGCAAGTTCCTCCCACAATGGGCTCTATGTGATGCAGGATGTATCACAGGTGGGCACATAGGCCTATTAATAAGCAGGGAAGACCTTCAAATTCCCTTAACATTATACTCATTCATTAATTATCTTGCCAGTTTGGTGAATTAGTTCAACTTGTTAGTGTCTACCACTCCAAATTCCCTTGCTCCTTTGTTCTATCTATGAACACACATTTCTAAAATGCAGTCCTGAATTACTCTTGCCATATACTATTCTCGTTTCTACTCAGGCATTGCTGAACAAAACTGAGGGAAAATGACTAAATTTTTCTGAATGGTAAATAATAAATGTATATGCTAATTAATTTCACCTGGAGGCTCACTACAGCAAAGCAAATCTACAAATATTCTGTATTGACTCCTCATTGTATGTCCCAGAGATTTAGTTCCCAAATCATTTCTTTTCACCTTAACCCTCCCACACTATGTGCTCCCCATACATTCTCTTCTGAGAAACTTGCCAAAAAATATTGAGTCCATTCACTAGCAATTTTCTCTTCTTTCTTCTTCATATAATATGGCTCTGGGGGCAGAGCCAAGATGGCGGCGTAGCAGCAGCAACATATTGCATCCCTCACATAGCCACCCCAAAATACCCATTGAATAGGACTCTAAAACAATCCTAGAACTCCAAGATATGCACAAATATACTTCCCAGTAAAGTCAGCTCAGCTACTAGGAACCATATCTGCACTGTGAAACCAGCCTGGCCTGAAGCCTCTGCTGAGCCCCAGGGGTGGCTGGACGAGAGGAGTGGTGAGTGGATTAGTGGCAGCTGTGAGCAGTGTTGAGAACTAGGTCAGTGGGCTTTGTGATGTTGGGAGAGAAAAGCAGTCCAGCCAAAAGGTCTCCAGAGTGGAAAAGTGAAAGGCAGAGGTTTTGCACCCACCTCCTCGTTGCAGCTTCCCATGCACAGCCTGCAGACAGCAGCGGGACTAAGCAATTGTTCTGAGGCCAGTGCTCTCGTGTTGAGCGGCCTGGATCCGGATAGCCGTCTTGGGCCTCGGTCTTGGAGTCTTCATTATCCAGTAAGCCTGAAGTAAGTAGGAAGGGCCCCAGCACCTTCCTGAGAGCTACAGCACCCAGGAGGACCCCAGCAATTTGGAACAGAGATTTCCTTTCTGCAAGCAGAGCCCCACAGAGATTTAAAAAAAAAATCACGGACTGACCAACCAC